>JASFAX010001836.1:0-48588 GCA_030737875.1 Allium sativum
CATTCATGTTGATTTTCCTATTTTTCCTTAGTGCATCTCTAAGCAATAACGGTTCAGTTCTCGTTGTGCTTTATTTTCCAAATGTTGGAAGAGGTTAAAAGGATATCTCAAAGAAGAGAGATTGGTTTTCGGATTTATATTTATGACAATGCTAAACTTGTAGCATTATCGGTAAAGCATATGGTTTTATGAGAATAAGGGAGAATTGTGCTCTATACTTATGACTATAATCTTTTCTATATATGGAGTTTTGCTTATAGTACTACTATGTATGGATTGATTTGGAGTTTAGACATGTCAGCTATATGATGAGCCATCTCAGATGTTGAGCGGAGGGTAATTTCTTTGGGGTACGCTTAGTAGACGCACCCTGGTGTTGACCTATCAGGAATCAGTGGGAATGGATTATTTTAGACCTATCTTTTGGTAGATTAAGGGTTGTAACTACGATCGGAACTTTCAACATGTGTTTTGAAGAAGTCATCAGACTTCAGCCATAGCAGAAAGATTTTGGGACAACCAAAGTAAAGAACTTTTTGAAAAGGATTAATGAGTGTAAATATTTTTGGGATGAGAGGCTTTTATTGTCTTTGCTACAGAGACGGATAGTTCCTTTGGGTCAGTAATAATCATAAGCGAATTATTTTGGAGGGCACATTTCTCTAAAATACTATAAGGCTATAAAACTATAAAATTCCCTTTTAAACAAATACTAGAAGAACTAACGAAACGTGAAAAAGATGAGTATAGTTATATTATAATTATCTAGTACCTACATATATATAAGCATATTTCAATCAAACTTATGTACACGTACATTAAATCCAATCACGTCAAACATGTCAAACAGGTCAAACCCGTTAATAAACATGTCAAACAAATCAATCAACTCAAGCAAGGCAATCAAGTCGAAAAAATTAATAACCCATGCTTTTTAAGATAGCAATACAAAACTCCTCATAAAATATGCTTGTTATGTGTGCAGCATATTGTTTGTAAATGCAGTATGAAATGTATGTAAAGCAATATGAGATGATATATTAGAATGAAGCGCAACTTATGATGTAAATGATTTTAATATGACATGCACTGTAATTTATTGTAATGCATGTGATATGAAATTAGATTCATAATGATAATATAACAACGAAGTAAAAAAGATATGTAGAATGATTTGATGATGATGTGTATTATGGTAAGGTATATTTAGAGTATAAGCATTAGTAATAAGTAATATCTAATATTCATGCATATATATGTCAAAAATTATTTCAACCAAACAAAGGTAATACATATTAATTTCTAGACTTAGGTTAATGATATTATTGAAAGAGATTGAAAGGATAGTAAAGATAAGAGTTTAAAGGTAATCAAATATATATTCATGACCGGTAGTAATCAAAAACAAATATTCAAAATAATTTGCTAAGAAATATGGATTTAAATAATTTTGGTAGGGTGCTTCTTTAAAAATAATACAGTAAATATTGAATATACTTTTAAAGCGAATATAAAATTTTATCATATAAGGTAAACCATTATGATATAAACATATATTCATAATTATGTACATAATTATAAAAACTAATGTTATTAAAAAAAAACTTAAGATATGCATTATAGAAAAAATTAATTTATTGTGAGATATACAACAATCATTTAATACAAATCAATTTTAAATTTAAAAAACATTTACGATAATATAAAATCTATAATTGTTAGATCGAAATTTGGACCTAACACCCAAATTGTTATGAACAGTAGAGAATTTCAAATGAAGTACAAGGGAAAAGAAAAGAACACTCAGAATTTATAGTGGTTCGGCGTTAACGAGCCTACGTCCACTTTATATCTTATTGATTATGCTTTAAAATCTAATACAACAGTGATTTCTCTCAATATTTCAATAGCTTGACAACAATGGCGGATTCAGTACTTAATATTGCCAAAAGGATCCCGAAAAATGCCAAGCTCTGGGCTATTTATAGCTGATTTTGTCAGGCGGATCGTGGACACGTGGCACGGATCCCGAGATCATCGGATCGCATCGCCACCGTTGAAGAAACAGTCAAACTAGCCGTTGTGTACAGGTGTCGTGATCTGCTTGAAAATCGGATCGTGCAGATGGGGAGAATTGGTCCAGATGACGGTTGGGGACACGTGTTGCCAGGTCCGCGCGATTCGGATCGCTGAAGACTAGCTCGCGCTTGAACAGGTCAGAGGGTTCGCCATGCACCAGGGGATCGAATCAGTTCGCTCGGGGTATCAATGTGAGCTTGGATCGGATCGCCCAGCTACGTCGTTCGCTGGTGAGATGGGGCGATCCGTAGATACGCGATCCGATATTTGGGCGAGACGATGGTGCGCGATCCATTCCTTCATGTCCTCAGATACTGTGGTTTCCTGCTTTCCTCTTACGAATGATCTTGGGTGGCTTGATCAAAAAGCGAGCCAACATTTTGCCCCCTCGAAGTATGTTTTATCGATGATGGAACATGCTTCGAAGATTCTAATTTACCTTCTCCTGAAGGGACGTAAATCAACAGTCGCATTGGTTCAAATCAACACATGTATGAATCGGATCGCCATAGGGCGACACGGTCCGATTTGGTCACATGCTCGTCTCATGCTGAGTACCTAGGCCTTTGTGCGAAACGGGGCGTATTTTCCTTCGAGCCGTGTCGGGCTTTGAGTTTTGTGGGCCATCGTTTCAAGGCGGTCCGTGGGCTTCTATGCGATTCAAGCTTTGGATCGTGGCCTGCATGGTGCTTCGTAGACCGAATAAGACAAAGAAAGGGAGACAAACGGTCGCCCTCTTTGCCTATATAAGACGACCCCCTCCCCTTCATTCTCCTTCTTCTTTCTTTTCTACCGAATCGTTTCGCCTACATTATCAAGGAGCGAACCCAAATCTTTTGACCCTTCGAAAATCCAAGCATTCTTTCAATCTTTAGAAAGGTAACTCCACTAAAAGTATTCTTATTTGTGAACGCCGCTCTTCCACGAACTTTCTCGACTGGAAACGATGAGAATTCGTGCTTTTCTGACGAAATCATCAAAACGCCATGGCCAAGTGACGTAGAGCTCGGAGTTCGAAGAAGGAAAGGAGAGGAGGAAAACGGAGGAGGAAGAAGAAGAAGACAGAAGGCCGTTTCGGTTCGTGGTCAAAGATGGAAGACGAACGCGAGTGGCGAGACGACAGATCGAGGTGGCAACGAAGGGACGGATCGTGGGAGTCGCAACGGTTCATGAAGGGGCGATCCCTTCATCCGGCGATTCGATGGGGGGCGATTCCTATGCTCCGCGAGTCGAAAGGGGGGCGATCCCTATGCTTTGCGATCCGTCCTACAGCTAACGATACGAAGAAATCTCAGACTTTAATCAACGTCCTGTCACCATAAAACTTTGAACAGTTAGGCTAGAGCCGCGACGTTGGACTTTCTGGACTAAATGACCTCATGATTTGATTGCATATGACGACTAACGACTTCTGATAACCTTGACTGCTTTCATGCTTTATTATTATTTTTAATAATGCGCACACACAAGCACACACACCGGCACTTGCACACACGGGGGACGGGTAGTGTTAATCTTATTGTTCATATTTTCTCGTCCTAGCAGCAATGTCGAACGATCACTCTTCCTCAAGATCTGTAGCATAAGTGGAATCCGAGACTCCTGAACAGTATAATCCTGAAATTCCTCCAATCAATCCGGGAGGTGAAGATTCTGGATCTGAGTATGAAGCCACAGAATCAGATCCGACAGAAAGTACTTCATCCAGCAACAACTCTGAGTCTGATGAGCGAGCTCCGGACGAAATCCCAGGCGCAGTCGAGATAGATAAATTCTCTGATTCTTTAGCGTCCAAGCTTGACGAGATAAAACTTAAGAGAATCTGCTTAAGACACGGCATTCCTTGGGACGATGTCCTGACACCCGGAAGCGAAGATAGACCCCATCTAGCACCGGAAGGGTATATGGCGATTAGTCGAACAATGTGTCTAGTAGGAGCTATCCCTCCGTTCCCTCCGATTGCCATCGAAACTTTAAGACGACTGGGCATCGCTCCGATGCAGCTCCATCCAAACGCCTACGCTTCGTTATATACCTTGTACATTGCATATGCGGAGATCTTACATGCCGAACTTAAATTTAGAGATTTGACGTTTTTCTTTCTTTTCAAGCACCGTTCTTCGGCAACTCCAAACTTCTCCTTCTTTGAGTCGGTGGCGAATAGGAAGGTTTTATACGATGGGTACAGCAATATAGGGGACCCTAAATCAGACTGGTTTTATATAAAGAGACAGGCCGGATGCTCACGAAGATGGCTTAAATCAAGTAAGCTTCGATCATATAATCGAATATCTTGCTTGAGGAATCTAAGCACTAACGTTCTTCCACTTTTTCCTTTGTTTCGAACAGATCATGTCTTCCCGAAAACGGAGGGTCCTCTATATAACAATCGATTATCCATTCTTTCGCAAAGCAGATCCGACTTTCTAAGGATCAAAAAATGCATTACTGATGACAATCTCCATAAGCATCACCTCCTAGACAGAAGATTTGGACTTGGCAGCGGTGGAAAACCCTATAAGTACTTGCCCCCAACAGAGGGAGAGGGAACTTCACGAGCGGTGGAAACAACTAAATTTCCCAAAAGTCCTTCTCCGATAGTCATCCAAGACGATGAAGACTTGAACATATACAGAGGGAATGAGTCCCGTGGTGATGTGTTGAAAGAAATCCCTACCTCTGCTCCAACGGAAACTGTTGCTGACGATGACTTGACAGAAGAACAGTTATTTGACGAGCTGAATAAAATCCCTCTACCCGATATTGAATATACAGAAAAAGACTTCGGCGAGGAGCCTTTCTTTTCTGCTCCCGAAGAGGCAATTGCTTCAACAAGGGGACGAGAAACGGGTCAGATGAGCCTGTCTCCAGGCCCGGGTCTGTTAGGGGGAATTATATGGGATGCACACCTCACACACACTGTCTGACCTTGCACTCTAACTTCGCGGGTATTCAAAGTTTTAATATACTCTTTTCTTTTTTTGTAGGAACGATGTCCCGCAGGAAATCTTATTCGTATCGTTCTCTCCGCGAGGGCACACCCAGCCTTCGTCCGGATATTGAGCGCCCTCGCGGTCCTCCTCATAGGCCGAGTTCCTCGCAACCTCGATCTCCACCCAAATCAACCTCTACCAGGCCTTCGAGTCATCCGACAATTCCGACCGGGGGAAAGAAACTTCCAAAAGAGTTGACTCCTCCAAAGAGTGCGCCTTCCCACAGTCGGTCGTCCAAAAGGCGTCACGAATCAAAAGATAGGGACAGGGATTCATCCAAAGAAACTGGGAAAGAGAGAAGTGACATTGTCCCCACCAGCCAACCAGAGTTAGCTGCCCCCGGATCACGGGACTACGTCCATGGTCCTGAGATCCAAGGTAGGCTGGAAAAGCTGCGGGAACAATTTCCAGGAATGTTCTTTGACAGGATGGTTTTTGTTCCTGCCTTGGAACCGGTCCCTAAAAATTGGGATGACGATGTTATCGGACACATCCAGCACGCAGCCAGACAATACGAGATGATGAAAAAACACGCAGTCAATCTTTCGGAAGTCATCCGAACACTTGAAATAGAAGCTCACAGGTCTAAAGCAAAACTTGAAAACAACGAGAGGGCTAGGACAAAATTAGAGAAGGACCTGGAAGATGCTCAGGCCCAGCTTGCTTTAGCACGGAGGGACGCTGAAAGTTATAAGACTGAATTAGAAAATGCCAAACAGCGCTTTCATTCAGAACTGGACTCCAATAGCCAAGAGAAAATGGCTTTAAAGAAGGAGGTCGAAGATCTAAAAATGGCCAACGTCGAGTTGAAAACAGCACAAGGCCATTTCGAAGCTGAGAGGGCTGCTTGGGAGGCGGAAAAAGCGAGTCTGAAAGAAAGTTTGGCTCTGGCAGAAGCAGAAAAGGTGATTTTGAATGACCAGGTTGCGGATGCGGAGAGACGGGCAGCTCTTGCCGAAAATAACGTTGAGAGCGCCATTGAAATGGCCACTGCTTCTAACAACAAACTCCTTGCAAGAGAGAAAGAGATTGAGGGGTTTGAAGAGATGATTTTCGATTTCCTCGGCCAAGTTCTCAAAACTCGCAACATCTCATGGATCCCGGATTACCATGTTACTTTGGCCAACTTATGGGATGCCATCGTGGAGGGCGAAAAATATAGACTGGGTGTCGAAGAGATCAACGAGGATGAATTGATGAAGAGCATCCTAAGAGACAACGAGCCCGAGGACCTGGCAGAGGGTCGTCGCCTAATCCTGGCGGAAATGGAAAAGGAGAGAACCATGGCTAAAGGTAAAAGCAAAATTGACGAAGGTTCCAGTTCCGCCGCGAAGCCTAAAACCTCCGAAGTTGAGGAGTACCATCCTGATGATCCGCTCATCCCTTTGGGCCTAACTCCCGTGGTTGTTGGACCATCCGGAACTACTCAAGAGGGAGCATCTGCTGAAGGTATCTCTCTCTTTTCCCCGCAATTTGCTAAAGCAATTGCGAATTGTCGTCGTCTGGCAGAACAACCAATTGAATTAGTAATGTGTGTCTCTCGTAATGCAGGTGGCGAGCCCGTCGACAAGGGTGCTGAAAAAGAGAGAGAAGTGGAAAAGGAGACTACCCTGCCGGGTGCTGGTATTGATGTTTCAGAGCGGGTCGAGGTCACAACAGTAGAAGGAAGCATCCCGGTGCCTAGCGTCGATGTATCCAAAGGTGCTGAGACTATCGAAGCTTTAAAAGACTTGGATGGTCGTCAAATGGATGACGAAGAGGACACTACCGGCACCCAAGAGGCCGACGATGATGATGATGACGAAGAACCCCTGGCCAGTCGAAAAGCCAGACAAGAGAAGGAGTTGGCTTCAAAGAAGGTGGGGGACGAGGCTTTGGACATAGTCCCTCTTGCAGAATTCGATCCCAAAACTGGGATGATTGTGAAAATCCAGACCAAATCCATCAGCCGGCAGCTTCACTTCGCAAACCCCGATGACTTCCCGGCTTCCCTCTCCAGTAGAAGCAAGAGAAAAGAGGTGGAAGAGGAGGCCTCAGAGGAGTCGGATGTTCCCCTTGTAGACAAGCGGAAGAGGAAGAAGGGGGATTCATCTGAAGCCGACAAGGAGAGGCTGGAGAGGCAGAAGCAAGAGAAGAAATCAAAGCATAAATAGGATGTTTGTAGTTTGTTGATATTTTGTCTTTAGGTTTTCCACTGGCCAGGAAGTGTAATTGTGAGACTGGTCCTCACTTTTGTTTCTAGATTGTTTTTCACTTTGTTGATTCGCAGTACATAAACAAGGATTTGTTTCTCCTTACATCATTGTGTACCTGTATTCATAGAAACTTTCCATGTTTAGTCGTTAGCCAAATATTAATAATTATAAGTCAGTCAATCAATAGGAAGAAGAATGTTCATGCTATGTTACACTGTTATATCAAAGTTTAGTGTTTGCATATGAGTGCCTGGTGCCCCCCAAACAGTTGTTACCGTAGCATCTGACTGGGGTTTACTAGGGATTAATTAGTACTAACAGCAAGTTGCCCCCTATTTCTGAGTACGGGGGTATAAGAGATTTCATGGGATATCAGTAGTTCAGTCAACCCTCGTTCCTTTAGCAGGGAATAAGTTCTTTCTCAGCGCTCAATCGGAGATGCTTTTGTACTGTCTCTCTTTATGGAGAGTTAGAGTTTTACGCTTGGCGATTCATTCGCTCCCTGATCCTTCAGCGGGGAAGGAACTATTTCTCAGCGCTCAATCGGAGACGCCTTTATAATCTCTCTCTCTGGAGAGTTAGAGTTCGAGCTCAGCGATTCATTCGCTCCCCGATCCTTCAGCGGGAAAGGAGCTCTTTCTCAGCGCTCAATCGGAGACGCCTTTATACTCTCTCTCTCTCTCTGGAGAGTTAGAGTTCGAGCTCAGCGATTCATTCGCTCCCCGATCCTTCAGCGGGAAAGGAGCTCTTTCTCAGCGCTCAATCGGAGACGCCTTTATACTCTCTCTCTCTCTCTGGAGAGTTAGAGTTCGTGCTTAGGCAGCTCCGATCATGGTACACCGCCGTTATTCGTGGATGTCGACTTTCGTGTCCTTTATACTCTCTCTCTACTCTGGAGAGTTAGAGTCACGGATCACGCAGTCTGCAATCATGCATTCTCATCAAACTCTCCCTTGACGTGTACTGTAACCCGTGCTCCGTGGATTAAAGCTAGTCGGACAAGCAGTTGGAGCCTTTGCCCAAGCTTTGGGTTCCTCTGATTAGTTTACGAGAGGAACTGTTGGCACCGGACTTCGGGTACCTGCATTATTCACATTGATTTTCATAGGCAAATAAATAAAGATGCAATAAAGGTAAATGACACACAGTATTTTTATAGTGGTTCGGTCGAATCATGACCTACGTCCACTTTATAATCTCTTGCTTTAAGGAATTAGACTGTTCTAGGCAAGTCATGCCCTGTACATAGTTTTTTTTAACAAAGCAAAAGAATAAATTTGAAACTTCTCATGTTAAATATGGCCGTAGATGTTGGGCATTCCACACTCTGGGGATTTCCTTTCCATCTACGGTTGCCAGCTTGAAGGTTCCGTTATCAAGCTTGCTGAGAATAGAGTACGGTCCTTCCCACTTCGCTCCCATATGAGTTGGGGGTGGAAAGACACGTTTCAGAACCAAGTCTCCGGGTTCCCAGGTTCGGGCTCGGACCTTTTTGTTGTAATATCGGGCGACCTGTTGTTTGCATCTTAGGGCACGCAGGTCTGCTTCATCCCTCTTTTCTTCGATCATATCCAGGGACTCAAGGAGCAATTCATTATTGGTCATTGGATCATAATAGGTCACCCGATGAGAAGGTACCTTTATCTCAACCGGAATGACTGCTTCCGTTCCAAAAGCGAGGGAGAACGGGGTATGTCCTGTCGCTGATTTATATGTCGTCCTGTAGGCCCATAGCGCCAAGGGCAATTCATCAGCCCACATGGCTCTAGCCCGCTTCATTCTTCTTTTCAGAATAGACTTAATTACTTTATTTGCAGCTTCGACTTGCCCGTTTGATTGTGGGTGTGCCACGGAAGTGTATCGATTCTCGATGTGGTATTTTTGGCAGAAGTTTCTGAATTCAGCACTATCAAATTGAGTTCCGTTGTCTGTTATCACAATCTTTGGAATTCCAAATCGGCAAATGATGTTTCTCACAATGAAGTTGATCACTCGCTTAGTGGTGATTGTAGTTAGTGGTTCTGCCTCGACCCACTTAGTGAAATAGTCTACGGCCACGATAGCGAACTTTGCTCCGCCCCTTGCTATGGGGAGACTTCCTATGATATCAATTCCCCACATAGCAAAAGGCCATGGACTCATCATTGTTTTTAACTGACTTGGAGGCGCTCTAGGTATCTTTGAAAATCTCTGGCACGCATCACATCGTCATGCATATCTTACTGCATCCTTGTTTATGGTAGGCCAGAAATAACCATGCCGCAATACCTTTTTCGCCAAAGTTTGCCCTCCAGTGTGGTCGCCACATTCGCCTTCGTGGACTTCTTGCAGCACACGTTTGATGTCATCGTGGGCTATACACCGAAGGAGGGGCATTGAAAACCCTTGTCTATAAAGAACTCCGCCTTGCAGTACGTATCGGACGGCTTTACGAATCACTTTACGCCTCTCGCTTTTCTTGGTCGGAAGCGCTCCATCCATTAGGAAATTCTTTATAGGGGTCATCCAGGATTCCCATTCTGGTCCCGTCTCTAGTACTAGGTCGATTTCCATCTGATCAATGCTGGGGGACCGAAGTACTTCAACGGGGGCTAGCCCAATCACTTCAGGATCGTTAGAACTAGCCATCTTTGCCAACTTGTCTGCCTGCTTATTTTTTGACCGCGGAATATGAGATATGCTGTAGTGATCAAACTCATTCAGCAGTTCTTTCACTTTCTTTAAGTATAGAATCAATCTTGCACTTTTAGCTTGGAATCTTCCAGTGACTCGATTCACAACTAACTTGGAGTCGCAGAAGATGTTCAGCTTTGTGACTTCTAGTTCCTTTGCAATCTTTAATCCGGCTATCAGAGCTTCATATTCGGAATCGTTGTTAGTGGCTTGAAACTCCATTCGGATGGCATAGGTTATCAATCGTTTCTCGGGGGTTTCAAGCACTATTCCAGCGCCGGATCTTTCATCGTTCCTAGCACCATCAGTATATAATCTCCAGGCATTAGGATCGAAAAGTAACTTTGAGGGTTCCACTTCTTCGTTTGCTATGTCTTCTTCAGGAACAGTGAACTCTGCTATGAAGTCGGCTATCACTTGTCCCCGAATTGACCGTCTGGGCTGAAAGTTCAAGTCAAATTGACTTAACTCAATATTCCATTTGAGTAACCTTCCAGATGCCTTCGGTCTCTGTAAAACTTGCTTGAGTGGATGATCAGTGTATATGGTAATAGGATGTGCCTGAAAGTAGTGCCGAAGTTTTCTGGAGGCAATCAGTAAACTATACGCCATTTTTTCTATCCGTGGATAATTACGCTCTGCTGCTGTCAATTTTTTGCTCACATAATACACAGGTCTTTGGACCTTATCCTCTTCCCTTACCAACGCTGAGCTGATTGCATGAGATGATACTGCCAAATACACGAATAAATCCTGGTGGTCTATTGGTTTAGATAGAATTGGAGGTTTCTCCAAGTGCCTGAGCAAATTCTGAAACGCTTCTACGCAGTCAGGTGTCCATTTAAAGTGGCGTTTTCCTCACTTTATTAATTCGAAGAATGGGATGCACTTATCCGTAGCCCTGGAGATAAATCTGCTTAGTGCGGCCACTTTTCCGGCAAGGCTTTGCACATCCCTAATTTGCTTAGGTTCCTGAATGTTTCTGATTGCCGCGATCTGGTCTGGATTAATCTCGATACCGCGCGAACTGACAATGAATCCCAAGAATTTTCCAGAAGCAACACCGAATGAACATTTGGTTGGATTGAGTTTCATTCCATACTTTCGAAGAATGCCGAACATCTCTGCCAAGTCAGTAGTGTGTTGAGAGGATTGCTTGGATTTAACCAACATGTCGTCGACGTATACTTCCATTGTTTTCCCGATTTGGTTATAAAACATTCTGTTGACCAAACGTTGGTACATAGCGCCTGCGTTCTTCAAACCAAAGGGCATTACTACGTAACAATATAATCCCAGATCGGTGATAAAACTAGTATGCTCTTGATCTGGAACATGCATTGGAATTTGGTTGTATCCTGAATAAGCATCCATAAATGAGAGAAGCTCGTGACCTGCCGTCGAGTCTACCAACTGGTCAATTCGAGGTAATGGGAAACTATCTTTTGGACAAGCTTTGTTCAAATCCGAGAAGTCGATACACGTTCGCCACTTCCCGTTGGCCTTCTTTACCAGGACTGGATTTGAAATCCAGTCTGGGTAGGTTGAATCTCTGATAAACCCGTTACTTTTTAGCTTTCCAACCTCTTCTTTCAAGGCAGCGGACCTCTCCGGGCCCAACATTCGCCTTTTTTGCTTTACTGGAGGATGTTTGGGGTTAATGCTCAAAGAATGGCTCATGATTGATGGGGATATCCCGCACATGTCCGCATGGGTCCAAGCAAATACATCCAAGTTGTTCTTTAAGAAATTCGTCAATTCTTCAGCAAGATTCGGACTTAACTGGGATCCAATCTTAAGGACCTTCTCCGGGTCACTGTCATCGATTGGTACATCCACAGTTGCCTCGTTGGGAGTCGCCGTTCTGCCCCCGGGTTCTTGATCCTCTCTGGGATCTATATCCTCGGGCATCTCTCTGGGCAACTCTCCAACAATTATCCTCTTTGGTTGCTATAAGGTTTCCGCCCCCGAAGGGGGAGGAGTGCCTTTAGTTTCGATATCCCCTCCGTTGCGAAGCAACTTTATTTCGGCAACATAACACGCTCGCGCAGCAACTTGATCCCCTCTGACGATACCAATGCCAGCTTCTGTGGGGAATTTCAATAGCAAGCACCAGGGGGCTATACAAGCTCTGAACTTTGCGAGGGTCGGTCGGCCCAAGAAGGCATTGTATGGCGATTCGACATCCAAAACCACAAAGGGAAGGATTCTCACTCTCTGGCGTTCTCCTTCCCCAAGTGTAACTGGCAACTCAACATAACCCATTGGTCCGGTGGATGCTCCGTTGAATCCACGGATCCATCCTTGGCAGGGCTTCAAGTCTTTTATTTCAAGATTCATCTGGTCAAAGGCCTTTTTGAAAAGAATATTAACGGAACTCCCGTTGTCCACCAGAACCTTATGAACAGTGGCTGGCCCAATGGGTATCGTAATTACAAGTGGATCTTCAGTTGGAGCATGGACTCCGATGCTTTCTCGTTCTCGGAAAACAACGTCATCGGTCATCATCTTCTGCTGCTTCACCGGGATACTGTCCTCGGGGTTGCTACATTCCCCCACTTCGAGGTGTTGTTTGGCTGCATTGACGTATTGATCTAAAGCTTTGGAACTGTGCCCAGCAAGATAAAGTCCACCGATCACGGTATTGATAACAATATTCTTTCCTTTCTGCTGGGCAGTCGGCCTAGCAGCAAGTTGATTTTGATTCTGATTTGGGGCCTGGACTGCTTGCCCCCTGTCCCTAGGCGTGACTCTGTATTCATCTAGCTTCCCTTCTCGAAGCAGCCTTTCGACTACATCCCTCAGGTGACGACATTCATTCGTCGAATGGCCGTGAATTTGATGAAAGAGACAAAACTTTCCTGTCTCACGCTCTTTCTCTGTCGATTCTCTAGGAGGTGGCCTCTTATTCTTGAGGACTTCGTACGCATCCATGAAGATATTTTCCAGGGTATCACTTATGGGTGTATAACTTTCAAAGGCCCTGGGACGAGTCCTTCTCTGGGAGTCGTTCCCTCGGCCCCTCTTCCGGTTGTTGCCGTTACCATTGTTATTGTTGTTACCTGGCTGGCGACCACCCTGATTCTGATTTCCGACGTTAACTTCAACTTTCCCCGAGCTGTCTCCAGTCTGTTTGATGGCGACATTGCTCTGAATTTCCTCCTTATCAGTTGTTTTAACCTTTCGGTTTGCGTATACCTCTTCCCGGCGTAGGTGTACATTGGCTTTCTCATAGAATAACTCTCTGGTGTGGGGCGGTTTGCCTGCCAAGTACCTCCCGAATTCAGTGTCCTTATCCACTCCGTCAATCAGTGCCGCGACGATGGTCGGTTCATGAGGGTCTTTAACCTCAGTGGCGGCCAAATTGAAACGATCCAGGTACATCTTTAGACTCTCGCCTGGTCGCTGTTTGACGAGGAATAAATCGATCACGCTTTTTGTCTTCTGTGCGTAAATACGGAATTGTTCTACGAACTTCTCGCTCAGCTCCCTGAAGCTAGAAATCGATCTCGCCGGCAGGCGAGTAAACCATAGCAAAGCCACGTCCTCCAGGAATATGGAAAACGCTTTACACTTAACCGCGTCAGAAGCGGCGGCAGCGGTCATCGACCAAGAGTATCTCATTAGGTGCTGAACAGGATCAGATCTTCCCGCATATCGGTTCATTTGTGGCATGTTGAAACGTCTTGGAAAAGTCGCATCCAAAATATCGTCAGTAAAAGGGGTATGACTGCGGTCGATCCCCCAATCTTCGTTCCGCTGTCCACGGCTGTCGGCCAGAATCTGGTGAACCATGGCTGCGACATTTGCACTGGTCAAAGGAGGTTCAGGGTCAGTGCCCCTGGCCCGTCGAGGTTCTCTGATCTCTCTTCGGGGAGCAACCACAAAATCCGGGGCTCGGACAGGGCTTCGCTGCCCCCTGTTATCATGGGTATGCGTGCGGCGACGGGGCTGAGGTGGTCTGTCATGCACAGGACTGTTCACATCTCGAGTCCTGAGAGTCGTTGCTTGACCATTCATATTACGGTTCACGGGCCCCGCCCCTAGTTCTTCTTCTTCCTGTGAGGGCAGAGTCCCGAACCGAAGCTGTTCTATGTTTTCGGCTCTCTCATACGGTCGCCGCGGAGGTCTTGGCGATTCTTCAGATGAAGAAGAATATACTGGGGTGAGTGGACGAACCGGTGATGCTCTTTGCCTTGCTAGCTCATCAAGTCTTCTATCCATAGCCGTCAAATTTTGCCGTAGGATGGAACTTTCCTGCCTTTGGGCAGCCAACTCATCAAACAACCTATCCCACATTTCAACGAAGCGAGAGAGATCCCCCTCAGTGACAGGAGCGGCAGGATCATAGTGGTCATCATCACTCTCTCTTATGCGCAAAGAGCTCGAACCGGGTCGAGCAGAGGTTCCAGGACGATAGGAGTGGGTCATAGGTTCTTTTCCAGGTCGAGTTATATTCTGACCATCAGTTCGGATAGCTGTGGTTCGTGGAGGGCGATTCGTTGTGCCCCCCTGATATCGACTCGTGGTCGTGGTACGCGGAGGCTGCGAGGTGTTGCCCCGGGATCGAGTAACAACCCCTTCAGTGGCACGGATCGTCTCGTTCTCATCGACTCGGAACGACGTGTCTTTGTCGGATCGGATCGCCCCCTGCGCTCCGTGATCCAGAGTTTCTTCGTTGCCCAGTTCGTGCACACTCTCCTCAATCGTTTCGTTGGTCTGCGAAACTTTAGATCTTTTTCCAGCCATGGTATCCGAATCGCTGGAATCCTCAAAGAAGCGAATGGCGAAACTTTAAGACTGAGTTTCTCAGTGAAAGCACCAAAAATGTTAGATCGAAATTTGGACCTAACACCCAAATTGTTATGAACAGTAGAGAATTTCAAATGAAGTACAAGGAAAAAGAAAAGAACACTCAGAATTTATAGTGGTTCGGCGTTAACGAGCCTACGTCCACTTTATATCTTATTGATTATGCTTTAAAAGCTAATACAACAGTGATTTCTCTCAATATTTCAATAGCTTGACAACAATGGCGGATTCAGTACTTAATATTGCCAAAAGGATCCCGAAAAATGCCAAGCTCTGGGCTATTTATAGCTGATTTTGTCAGGCGGATCGTGGACACGTGGCACGGATCCCGAGATCATCGGATCGCATCGCCACCGTTGAAGAAACAGTCAAACTAGCCGTTGTGTACAGGTGTCGTGATCTGCTTGAAAATCGGATCGTGCAGATGGGGAGAATTGGTCCAGATGACGGTTGGGGACACGTGTCGCCAGGTCCGCGCGATTCGGATCGTTGAAGACTAGCTCGCGCTTGAACAGGTCAGAGGGTTCGCCATGCACCAGGGGATCGAATCGGTTCGCTCGGGGTATCAATGTGAGCTTGGATCGGATCGCCCAGCTACGTCGTTCGCTGGTGAGACGGGGCGATCCGTAGATACGCGATCCGATATTTGGGCGAGACGATGGTGCGCGATCCATTCCTTCATGTCCTCAGATACTGTGGTTTCCTGCTTTCCTCTTACGAATGATCTTGGGTGGCTTGATCAAAAAGCGAGCCAACAATAATTATAACAAAATTATTTTTGATGAAATCTGGTAATATAAAGTAAACTATAAAATTATAACTTCATATATTTTAAACTATATATTTAAGACATAAAAATCTTTTTTACATACCAAAATATACATGTTTTATAAATTAGAAATCAAAATTAGTATTATATCACAAATAGTATTTGTGATAATGTTACCCAAATTTTTATGAAATAATATGTGAAAAATATATAAGTTAAACTATGTAGGGGTGTTAATCGGACATGACAACTTGTTGTACGACTCGGTCCGAAGGAGTAAGGTGTCTGGTTTGTGTCCGTACGATTCTCATTTAGGACATGATTAAGGATAAGAAAAGATGTACGAAAATATATCCGTCCAAAAATGTTGGATGTTTTTCTATTGTCTGAACCTTGCCCATCTATTGTTCATCTCATACGAACAATGTCCGAGCCAACTCCTCGTCCGGTCCATGTACGTCCAAAAGTCTTATAGGACAGGACATGAACACCCCTTTATCCAGTCTGGTCTTCCCGATTAACACCCCTAAAACTATGTATGTTTAAACTACGTATAAAATTATATTTTACAACAATATTAAATGTCTGAAAATTTTAAATTATTTCAAATATAACATATTAGCATACCTATGTACTATATATATATATATAATTTTATTGATTTATATACTTTCAATACATATACTTTGAAACAGAATATAAGAAAATAAGTAGACAAACCAAATTGATAACTAGAGTTCGAACTGACATTTTCATATTGAAAAAATGTCCTTTCAATTTTTAAAATCAAAGAAAAGAGTAGTGAAATTTAAATCTAAAATAAGAAATGAGGTTTAAAACATTTAGATTGGTATATTGAAATGTATATTATGGTGTATCGACATGTGGATCAAAATGTCTAAAATCATAAAAGAGATAAATTTCAATACGTAACTATGTGAAAAAAATGTATATTCCTAAATGCAATGATAAATATGAAACAATAGTAAAATGTACCACTTTTCGCAATCATCCATTTTTTGTTCTTCCATTGCCACGAACCACGCATTCATATCTTTTAGAATATTACGACGAGAACTGCTCTATTGCGACGGGCTCGTTTTACTGATCAGCATAGTATATTTGTTTGTTGAATTTGAAGGTCATATGAGAAAAAAAAACTGATGACTTAGTAGGTTAACCAACTTGGTGCCAAATTCTTGAATTTGAATTTTAAACGAATGGACACTTCAACTTTTATCTATAAATAAGGCCAATAGCCATATCTCTTCATAAACTTTATTCTTCTTCTTCTTCCCATTTTTCCAATTATAACTAATCTACCGGAAAGCATATCTACTTCGTTTATTAACGGAACTGGATTAAACCAACAACAAATCGAAGATGAAGGCAACGGCTATGATCTAGTAATAGTATGGTGACGAAATTGAATGATATTATGGTACAGCAGGATGAATTAGTAAGATAAAAGCAGGAAATCCCATACATAGTTTTTCAGTTTTGGATAACCAACTTCAAAATGCCATATCTCACTCAATTTTGATCGGAATTTGATGATTCACCCATCAAAACGACCGTGAGAACAAGAACTATGATCTATAATGAAATACTTCAAACATATGGATGAAAAATAAAGAATACCGTGATAGTTTTTGTTTCTTTTTCACTTTGTGCGCCAACACTTTATTTGATCAAAACTTGGTCATTTTTTGATGGGTTCGCATGAAACAAGTGACATCGCAAAGCAGATGAAGACAGGTACAGTATAGAATCAGGTTGTGGATGGAAATCAAAAGTTTTGCATTGATTGGGTACCAATTAGGGCTACACAAAGTTTGGGTTGGGTCGGGTCAAGCCAAATACTTCATCCGACCCGTATTGGTTTGGGTTGATGAAAATTGAACCCGCACCCAACCTCATATAGGTTTGGGTTGGGTTGGGTTGAAGTATGGGTTGAGTCGGGTTAAATAGGGTTGGGTTGGGTTGTATGCATGATTAATCCATAACAAAAATTTTGACTTAATAATTTATGTATTAAGACATGCAAAACATACCTCATGGAAAAACCAACCAATTTCTCACACTAGTACACCACGCAAGAGACTCAGCACACAATATAACTAAATATCCTACGCATATCCAACTAAATATAAGCAAGTTAATAATGTATGAAGACCAAGGACAAGCTAGATGGAAAAGCGGCTGCCTGGAATGAATAAATTTTCATTAATTCGGTGCAGATATTAAAGCAGAAGTGTGAAAGGTTTTTTATTTTTTAAAAGTGAGGTTGGGTTGGGTTAATATAGGGTTGGGTTGATTGAAAAATTAAACCCGACCCATATATAGTATGGGTTAAAAATTGAAACCCATATCCAATCCGAACTACTTTGGGTTAGGTCGGGTTTATGTGGGTTAGGTCGGATTGGTGGGTTGGGTCGGGTTGGATATGGGTTGTGTGCAGCCCTAGTACCAATTTCTTTGTTGACTGCCAATCACATATCCAACTGTTCTTTCGATCGAATCAGATTCCATACCAGAGTAATGCCCTCAAGTCTACGATACACCACCCAGACCAGATGTGCATGTATCTAGACTTTCCCATGCACGTATCGTCAATCATATTCGATGCTTTAACCACACATAATGTGCACCGAGTTCCGTGGCAGGGCTATACAAGAAACACGGAACTCGGTTGGGAGCTTTTCCATATCAGTGCAGGCCCGCCTTTAAGGGCCTCAAAATACAGATATCCCTCGAGTCTGTTTTTCATGGTGGTTATGGCCCCACCTTGGCCCCTCCCTCAACTAGTAAAGACTACGAGATCTAAGTGACTTGCTTCTAACAAACAATTTAAACATCCAGTTGGCGTCTCCCCTCAACCGTCGTACCTCGATAGTGAAAGGTGAATGGCCTATTGGGTTTAGCTCTAGTCTTTTCGCATCCCACTGGCTGTTGATGATGGGTACCTGGCGATCTACTATCCTTTTCGGTCCTGACCTCGCCTCCCGTTGAGGCGATCGCCGAATCACCATAGTGTCACCTCGTCACAGCATTATGACTACAAAGTTATTTTTGCTGTTAAGGACCACCCACCTGGTAGTAATGCGCAGACCCAACTTCTGCGAGCACATCCTAAACATCTACCACCACACAGAGGACTACCAGGAGCACCTTACGTATCTCAGGAAGCCGTGTGCTTCCCCTTCCAGTCCTTCCGACAGAATAACTAGATGAACGTGTGCTCCCCTCATGCCTCATGACACCACGATGATCTACCATGTTGGGTTATTCATCCTCAAATGTGCAGACTGGTCTAAGTGCCTCCTTTTAATATGTTATTAAACCCTATGTCTAAACATTCCTTTATGCACTTGCATTACATCATCAAGTTTCCATTTAACTTGGTTATTCCCTTTCACATTGACATCTTATTCAAGTTACCAAGTTCCTCTTGCTTATTAATTTCAATCATATAACTTAACCCCTTTAAGTTTATTAATAAGCCCACAACTTGTTGTTTCCTAGATTATGATCCAAGGCCTGTAATCCACAATCCTTTTATATTCTTGTTTGATTACATAGTCACAATAACATGTTCTACTTAATATGTAATTAAGTATATCTTAATTCACATGTTTTTTGTTTAACATGTCAGTCATTATTTATGATTGAATATAACTTATTCCATTTCATAAGTTCACCTCATTCTTTCTTATTTAATCATAATTCCATCTTATACTATCACTACAACTTATCGTTGTTTACTTATTAACTTAGTTCTCTTAACTAAGGTTTACTAATAAATTCCCTTTCAATTTATTATAACCTATGTTATAATTTCCTCTTGTCCCTAGGACAAGCCTAAACATGTTATTCTTATCAGCAGATTTCAGACTTCCAAGTTTACAGATTACTTAATTTATAATTAAGTATAACTTCTTAAATTTCATAAATTTTCCCCCTTTTCTCTACTTATTACAAAAAACTGGCTTTAGCTTTCCCATTTACTGATTACTTAATTTACAAGTAAGTGCCGCTTATCTCATTTCACCATTTATCTCATTTCCTTACTAGTTTATTATAACCTAAGTTATAATCTTTGCTTGTCCCTAGGACAAGCCAAACTATTATATAACATTCTCATTAATGTAATTTATTTATAATAGGTTATTATCATCCCCCGTTCATTCCAATCCTTTTTACTGTATTATTTTCCATTCAATTCTATTTATTTCCATTAATTACAATTAATGTTGTATATTAGTCCTGCTATTTACATATATTTATATATATATGTATATATTTATGCACTAAACCCCTCACATTAAGCCTACACTTGTGGATGCTGGATTTGCCAGGCGGTTTCGGGTAGACTTCTACCACAAGTTGACTTAACCTCGTGTTCTAGCACCACTACATGTTTTATTTGTACACTTAGACTCCTTACATTAGATTTACCACTTGTGGATGCTGGATATGCCGGGAAGTTCCCGACAGACTTCTACCACAAGTGTAATCTAACCTCGTTTCTAAGCGCGGTTATAGTTTCATATTTACTGTAAAAATTTTATATAATTAGGCTAGTCTATTCTTTCAAGTCTATATTTTATATGTCATCATATTAGACCCGTTTTATGTTGCATGTTCTTTCTAACATATAATAAATTCTATTCTAACATGTAATGGTTTATTCATGTGATTGTTCAAATCAAACAAACTAACATGTAATTTTCTTAATTTCAACCGTTAATGGTCCAGGTACATAAATGTCACAAGTTAACATGGAATTGAAACAACAGTAATCGCTACACATATTTTGACAAGTTTATATTCAACATATGAATTTTCCAACATATTGGTATCTTAGCATATTAATATTTCAACATGTCATATTCGTCATTTTAATCTTTTTAACATATGTCTAAACATTTCAACATATCATATTTTAACATGTCATATATAATGGGAATGTCAAACGAAAATATATCATTATTAAAAATGATATAACTTAAATCCACTCACCTAATTTGCTTTTCAAATCTTGGATCTGGTCCAGATGCATTCCATGATTTCCCCGTAATTGGGTTCAGAACCTAACAACCATGGATTCATCATTTTTACTAAAAGAAAAAGGGAAGAAAGAGAAAGAAAATTGAATAGTCCAATCTAGAAAATTACCTCACTTCGATTATGATTCTGAACACCTACTAATTAATATTCATTCTTTTCCTTCCAGATCTTGATTCAGAATTTTCCTAAACTAATTATCTTGTTTATCTGAAGAGATTTGAGGAGGAGAAAGAATGGCAGAGCTTAGATGTTGTCTCAGAGAATGTGAGATTTAGCCTAGGCCCTGCTAGCCTACTTATAGGTGTTCAGGATCTTACCGTACACGCAGCGCTGAGTCAGCATTCGAACTTGGTTAAGAAAACAGTCCAGATTCGTTAATGAACCCGACTAGATCTAGGGTGGGTCGACCCCCCGTGCCCAGGTCGACCCCTGGGTCGACCCTGGCTATATTTTTTTCTGCATATGGTCTTCAGTTTTGAATTGATTTGAATATGTTCATATATAAGGCCTTTATATGTATACAAAACTTGTAATGACCATCGCACAACCTTTGTTTCATTTTCAAAATTCAAACGGTGTTGCACTATTATTTAATCCTTACTATATTTCTCTAATTTCAGCCTTATCTTGAATTTTATCTCTTGTATACATACATATATATATATTCCTACACATATATGCATGTATATTCTCATATACATATATTTTCTTTATTTCCTTATATGTATATTTTTCCTTATATGTGCGTTTATACATATTTTTCCTCATGACATGTTGTTAGCCTGCTTTGTGAACTAGGCTACACAAAGTTGAAAGACCAATTGATGGAGACTGCTGACTAGAGAAACACTCTTTAGAAGACCGGATCAGATCGAAGTTTTGTGGCCAAGCTGAGACTTTGTAGAGTAGGAAATAAAGAAGCACAGACAGAGTCAGATCGGTTTGGATCAGTCCGATCCGTACCCATTCTCCATCGCACGACCGATCCGAACCAGAAGCAGAGCGGTTATAACCCACGTTCCCTGAAAATTCGGAGCGGTTGCGAACCCTTTTTTTCCATGTTCACCCACGATTGTGATGCGCTATCATCATCTGGAGATGTCTGATCCCGATTTTCATGGGATAGAGGCCATGTATACCCGAACCGGGGTCATTCCAAAGAGGATTTTCACCTATAAATACACCTCCAAGGGTCATTTGAAGGGATCTTTTGGCAACCTATCGACCCAAGCTTCCTCCATAACCGAATTCCACCACTTTATTCAGATTTCAATCATTTTTCAAAGTACATTTTTGAGAAGATTGAGTGAATTTATGTATTGTATGAGTGAAATTAAGTGAGAATCATTATTGTACTTGCATTCAAATCATCAACCCAACAAGTATAAAGTGGACGTAGGCTCTTTAATGTTGAACCACTATAAATCGTGTGTTTTTCTTTTCTTTTTGATATCATTTTAGTAGAATTATTGCTAATTCGGGTGTTAGAACCACTATTTGGTCTAACATTTTGGTGCTTTCACTGAGAAGTTTTTGAATTCTCCGCTTTTTGGCATTATCATTCCACTATTTGGACCCTCGAGTTCAAAGAAGTTAATCCTCTGTTTTCGGCATTCTCGAGTATTTGCTGGTTAATCTCTAAGGAATTGGATATTATGGACAAAGGAAAAGGGAAAGAAGTACAAGACGCTCGGGAGAATGAGGCTAGCGAAGATCAGCAGGCCATGGTCGTGAGGAGGTCGCGGGACAGGGCTGTGGAACAGGCCGATCCGAACAGGGCGCTCCGTATCAGGTTGATGACGTTAACTCGAACCAATCCAGAGGCCCTGATGCTACTCCTACGCCTCCCCCGAAATGATCCGGCTTTGCAACCCTACTCCGATCTGATCCGAACGCAGCTGAAACTGATACATCTACTCGAGCACCCACCAATGCTCTGATACCGGCCGCGACGACTAGTGAACAAACCCGCTCCATCTGCACCAGTCACACATGGAGAATTTTCGCCCTTTCTTGATATGCTTGAGAGCACTAAGGATGTTTTGGAAGCTCACAAATGTGACAGTCTTTGCATGCACGAGAACATGGTGATTATGCGTAGGGAAATTAGTGAACTTCGTAGGTAGAAGACACCCTCTCCAACTCGCTGCCTCACAGCAGACCAGTCATCCTCTTCGGATGAAGAGCACCCTCGTAAAAGAAGGCCGTATGAGCGAGCTGTAAATATTGATTAGCTGACCTTTGGATCTTTGGGATCCCATGAAGACGCTGCTCTTGTGGTAGGACCAGACGACCCGAGCTTATGACACCCCATCTCCATTAAGGTCACTCACAAAGGGAATGCCTTAATTTTGGTGGAGCGTTTATTGTATATAGAACAGAAAAGTAAACAAGACAGATAAATATATTGGTACTTGGAAAATAAAAACCACTTTTATTGCAGCGGAGAAATGGTTTGGTTACATCACATCAAAAACCAACTACAAAACCAAATACACTTATTATCCATCTTGACAAATAAGTTCTGAGTACATAAAATAAAAGACATAACCCCAACTTCAAACGGCCATAAATAAGATAGGTTGAACGTTACTTCAGCGATCTAAGAAACTTCCAAAAGAAAGAGATAAAGCTGTCCAAACAAGCTCCACTAGTACTAGTCCCACCCTGAGCACCAAGGGGAGGAAAGGAAGAAAAGAGGGGGAAACAAAGGGGGTTGGAAATAAAGTCTGGCGAGTGCAATAACTTTAAAAATATAATCATTAAAGTAACTAGGATAAGGCATAAGCTGGAAAATAAGGAAATGATTGTGAACCAATGGGCATGACAGAGCAAACAAAGGAAATAAGATGAACAAAGATAACGTTAAAGGCGCACCTAATCACTATAAGATAATTACTACATTGCACCACACCCAACACCCTAAAAGTTGATCCCGCCTACAAAACTTAGTAATGATAATGGTAGTTTCGTGTACCCCTAGCTGCCTTCATAGGTGTCGTCTGCCCTTATCTCCACTAGTTGTACCCATTACCCCTATTCGATTGGCTCCCTAACTCGTAGATACCCTTGCTAGCCCCACAGTGTGGTGTATCACTCCCCAAAGTAGCAACTCGATACCACAAAAAATGCACGGCTTATATCTACACGGTGCAACAACGTCTTACCTACCAGGCCGGGGCCACACACGTACATGACCCCGTTGGACTTGCGTTCCCACCGCGAACCCATTTTGACCTCTTACAAGCAAACCAGTACGCGTGTCCCGTCCTCGACTTGGGTCGAGCCCACAAAGACACTTAATGGGTTTTTGGTTTGAAAAGGGCCCCCATGTATGACACAAGCTTTCCACCTATGCTTGGTCCCTTCTAAGGTTTTTCCCACTTAATCCCATTCTTATTCATGTCTTCTTACATGTTTCAATCTTGGTTAAGTGCATCTAATCATATTTCACATGCCACCCAAGGCACCCTCTTAATTTCACATGCCACCCAAGGCACCCACTTAACCCCCATGTCCCACCACATGTTTATTTAGTTAAGTGTTTCTTAATTCATTAACACCGTAACCTTGTAAAGACCTCCCACATTAACTGGCATTTGTGGCTGCTGGATTTGCAGGGCGGGTCCGTGCAGTCTTACACCACAAACGAGCCTAACCTCGTGTCTTTACAACTGTTACACATTTAATTCATGCTTTGACCTCTCACATTAGACTGCATTTGTGGCTGCTAGATTTGCCAGGCAGGTCCGGGCAGTCTTACATAACAAAAGAGTCTAACCTCGTGTCTTAGGCGGTTTATTATTACACATCTTTATTTAATCCCAAATTGGATTAATATCCCTATTCAGATTTGTAAATAAATTCTAAATATATTTATGTCCATAATTGTCACCAAAATTATATCCATTTATTTCAGGTATATAAATTATACCAATTATTGCCTCAAACTAATTGTATGCCTTTTAAGGACAATACATGCCAATTCTCAATATGTGTATATTCAATATTACCCCCATCGTCCCCACGTTGTTCGTTCGCTTATCATGACATAAATATATATTAGACTAGCGATTAGTCTAATGACATAAAAGGGAAGAAACACCGCAAATTTGCATAACACACAAATTGGATCTAATTTACAAATAAGGATTACAACATATCTAGCATAAACTTGGTATTGTCATGAATCTAAACATAGGCCTAAAGGTGTGAACTTGCATGAATATAGTTTTCTCCCAAACTTGCATAGGCCATAGTCAAAAACTTGCATAAAACTATGTATGTCATAGATCTAAATCTAAAGGTGTAAACTTGCATATATGTGAGTCCAATTTCTTCCTGAACTTGCATATAGTCACTTTATTTGGTTCATATGTAAACTTGTGTACAATTCACATAGAAACTAGCATATCATCTACACCCAAACTTGCATATAGAATGATGTCAAACATGAATCAAGTTGAACATAGGTGATTGGGCATATATAAAGGAATCCACAACAACTGTCATTATGAACAACTAGCATATATTCACAAAATATCACATTTTTCCAATGTTTCACAAACATAGCTATATAACCCAAATTATAACTTAACCCAATTACTTGTTAATTATCTTATTAAAGTAATTGAACTCACAATTCAAAGAAGGTCTTGAGTTCTGGGATCTGAAATTGATTTAGCTCGCCTTTGAAGTAGACAAATTTGTTGTTGTTGTTATAAACTTGAGTTGAATTGAGTTGATTAGCTTTACTTTTCCTCTAGTTGATGACGGCTATTCTAGGTTGCAAGGTGATAGCATGACGGCCATGGTTCTAATTTTGATTAGGTTTTAGGGTTTGAGTCTACATGTGTTTATATAGAATTTAGGATTAATTTAGGCCATCCAATCAACCTAGAATCAATCAAGACCATCCAGTCAAGATAGGGTGACACCTCAGCCCTAATGACTCAGCACTGAGTCACAAAATCGTCATCTTTCAGATCTGCCCGGGGGAGGGGGCAGGTTGACCCCAGGTTGACCCATAGGTCGACCCCTAGGTCGACCTATAGGGGGGAGGTAGACACTAGGGTCAACCCCCTTGTCGACCTGGGTCCTGGGCGGGAATTTTCCCGCCCATCCCGCTTCTGACTTCTGCTTTGAATTTTGAATCCGGTTTCGAGCTGTTTGAATTTATTTGAATTTTCTGGAAACTTCCGACAGCCATAACTTCTTCATACGAAGTCCAATTTACCCAAACTCAGACTCTATCTCAACCAGAATTCCGAGACGAACACAATGGCGTAACCCGTTTCCCTTGATTCTCATATTTAAAATTAATTATTGTTTAATTCTTTAGTTTATGTTAACAGAAAACACGGGGTGTTACATTCTCCCCTCCTTAAAGGATTTCGACCCTGAAATCTTCAAGTTACGAAGAATACATATCTACAATCCAATCTTCCATCTACTTAACCATCAAACACAGGAATCCATTGTCCTTAAAAGACTTCTAATGCTTTCATGTTTATATGCACAGTGTGTGCACATGTCTGTATCTAATGCAAAATCAAGCGGTCTACTGATTCAGTTGACCTCCTTAATGCAAATTATGGTAGTGCCATGCATCCATTATGTATGCAAAAGATCCCTAATGATACATATTATTTCTACATGCGTGCACAACCATTCATCCGAATGCAGCATCCATATGATAACACAACCATTATACATCCATTAATCTAAATAAGCACACATTTATATGCAGTATGAAAGTGATTGAGCCGATCTAGTGCCTAACGTGTGTGTATATGCATCCACGAGCAACCACTAGCAAACACTTGCATCCACTAGCATCCGTCAATCATAACATCTTTCAAATACATGTTTACATCCATTGGCCTATACCTAAGGATAAAGAATATGACTGAGGAGATACACTAAAAAGGTAGATACAAGCTTGAATAAACTTAAGGAAAAAGAGATCAAAGATGTACCCTCAAAAAAAAATGGTAGGTTGCACGTATTTTGGCCTCAGTCTCCCAAGTCGTGTCTTCCTCGGCGTCACTCCATTGAACTTTGACAAGCTTAACTTCACGGTTGCGTAGCTTTTTGACTTCCATCCCCAAGATATGAGTTGGAACTCTCCTCATACTCGCTTCTTGTTCCACTTTGACTTCCTCTAGTATGCTTGGCTCCACAACTTCTGCCGACTCATGTAAGCACTTTTGTAGCTGGGAGACATGAAAAACATTATGAATTCCAGCCAGTCTTTCAGGTAACTCCACTCTGTAGGCCATCGTCCTAATCCTTTCGATGATAGGAAATGGTCCTACAAATCGTGGTGCCAACTTTCCTACGGACACAAAGCGGATGACATTCCTCAAAGGAGATACTTTAAGGAACACCTTATCCCTAACTTCAAACTCAAGGTCGGTCCTTCTCTTGTCTGCGTAGGATTTCTGTCTATCTTGGGCAGTCTTCATTCTCCTTCGTATCAAGTCCATTTTCTCTGAAGTCTCTCTAATCATGTCCAGCCCAAGTATAAGTTTATCGGGGGACTCCCACCAACAAGTTGGTGATCGACATGGCCTTCCATATAAATCTTCGAAGGGTGCCATGCCTATAGTGGCTAGGCAGCTATTGTTATAAGCGAATTCCACCAAAGGGAGATGATCCTTCCATGTACCTCCGAAGTCAAGAATGCATAGTCTCAAGAGGTCTTCTAATACTCTGTTGACTCTTTCCGTCTGGCAATCGGTTTGGGGGTGATAAGTTGTGCTTAAACATAGTTGTGTGCCTACAGCCTCTTGTAAACTCCTCCAGAACTCGCTTGTAAAGATAGGGTCTCAATCACTCACTATATTGGAGGGTATCCCATGGTGTCGAACTATCTCCTTAAGATAAATAGAGCCTAAAGACGAGGCGGTCCTCCTACTCTTAACAGGTATAAAATGAGTGCTTTTCGTGAGCCTGTCCACTATTACCCAAATACCGGTATTGCCCCTTCTTGACCTTGGCAACCCATCAACAAAGTCCAACGAGATGCTTTCCCATTTCCATTGCGGAACTTCTAGAGGATGAAGCAAACCACCTGGCTTCTTCTGCTCCGCCTTGACTTGCTGGCATATCATGCATTTTGAAACAAATTCAGCTACATCCCTCTTCATGCCATTCCAAAAGAAAACTCTTTTGATATCTTTATACATCTTGTCTCCACCGGGGTGTATGGTCATCTTGGAATGGTGTGCTTCTTCCAAAACCATCTTTACCCAATCTCTTGCTTGCGGGACGCATAGTCTTCCATCCCGTCTCAACCAACCCTTATCATCGATGGAGTATCTATTGAGGTGACTAGAAGTCTCTCCCCTAATCAGCTTATCTATCACATCAACTAGCTAAGGGTCTTCACGTTATAGGGTTCCTATTAAGTCCAACAAAGTAGGCCGTACCTCTAGCATTGCCATCAAGCCAGTCACATAGTCAACAGAGGGTCTAAAATCAAATTTTGCTATGTACTCCAAACTTTGCCTTTCTACAAAGAGAGGACTTAAGGTTAGCTTCTTTCTACTTAGGGCGTCTGCTACTACATTGCCCTTGCCAGGAGTATGGGAGATCTCAAAGTCATATGAGGCAAGAAACTCCATCCATCTTTGCTGCCTTAGATTGAGGTCCTTCTGCGAGAAAAGGTACTTCAACGATTTATGGTCAGTATACAACTCAAATTTCTCACCTAAGAGATAGTGGCGCTAAGACTTAAGTGCAAAAACGATGGCTGCTAACTCTAGATCGTGGGTTGGGTAGTTTTTCTCATGCACTTTCAATTGCCTTCCACCATAAGCTACTACCTTCCCCCTCTTGCATCAAAACAGCGCCTAATCCCGTACCGCATGCATCTGTGTATACCGTAAACATTTTGCTCCTATTTGGTAATGTCAAAACTGGGGCTATTGTCAGAGCCCTCTTCAATCATTTGAAAGCGACTTCGCAGTCCAAATCCCAAGTGAAAGTCAGGTTCTTCTTCGTTAACCTTGAAAGTGGAGCTGAGATTTTCGCAAAGTCTTTAATGAACTTGCGATAAAAGCCTGCTAGTCCAAGAAAGCTTCAGACTTCGGTTGCATTCTTTGGAACCTTCCAATCTTGGACCGCAACTACTTTTGTGGGGTCCACAGCTAACCCTTCTTTGGACACTACATGTCCAAGAAATCTTACTTCTTCTCTCTAGAAGTGGCACTTGGAGAATTTTGCTTTTAACTGATGTGCACGGAGAGTATCCATGACTTCCCTTAAATGCAAAGCATTCTCTTCCTCATTCTTCGAGAAAATCAGAATATCATCTATGAAGACCACCACGAATTTATTGAGAAATTCCCGGAACACTCTATTCATCAAATCGACGAAATAAACAGGTGCGTTTGTCAAGCCGAAAAGCATGACGAGCCATTCGAAGAAACCGTCCGGGATCCTGAACGCGGTCTTATCAATGCTATCTTCAGCCACTCTTAGCTGATGAAATCCGGTTGCCAGATCTAATTGGGAGAAAACTGTTGCACCTACAAGCTGATCGAACAAATCGTCTATTCTTGGCAGTGGGTGCCTATTTTTCTTGGTCAGCTTGTTTAGCTCCCTATTATCAATGCATAGGCGAAGTGAACTGTCCGCTTTGGTTGCGAACACCACTGGAGCATCCCACTCAGAAATACTCCGCCTTATAAACCCTTTTTCTAGTAGCTCCTTAACTTTCTTGCTAAGCTCCTTTCTCTCCCTTGGAGCCATGTGTCTAACGGGTAAAGCAACGGGTTTTGCGTTATCAACTAGTTATATGCGGAAGTCTATCTCCCGCTTCGGAGGCAAGCCCTGTACTTCCTCAAAGACATCCGAGTATTCACAGACCACTCTAAAAGACTGCAAATTCTCAACAGACGCGTCAAGCGATTCTAGATAGCTTAACATAACAGATTTCATGGGATTACAAGATATTTCGAGAGTGTTGTCCAAGCGAATAATAAGCTTAACCTCTCTCTTTTCACAATCTAGGATGGCTCCATTACTAGATAACCAATCCATGCCCAAAATTAACTCATGGTCCGTGAAGCCCAAAACATAAGCATCACATCTAAACCCAACGTTAAGTATAGAAATTTCCAAATCCAAACAAATCATCAACAAATAGGCTGAGCCCCCAATTGGATTTGAAACAACTAAGGGATCCTCTACTATACTAGTGTTTAGGTATAGTGACTCAACTAAATCAGTAAATATAAAAGGGTGCGATGCACCAGAATCAAAGAGTGTGCGAACAGGATGATCAAAAAGATAAACTAAACTTTCAACGGAAATCGTTCTACCTCGTTCTTGCAGCGGTGGGGCCACGAGAGCCTGGACCTGCCCCCTTGCCTGCCCCGGTGCCATGAGAGCCTGAATCTGCCCTCCAGAGGTAGTCCCAGCCATTTGCCCTTTCTTTGGGCAGTCCCTAATCAGATGTCCTGCCTCACCATAGTGGAAACAGCCAGTCTTCTTCTTCTTCCTATAGTCTTTTCTCAGATGGCCTGGTGTACCACAGTTAAAGCATCTTTTCTTTCCCTTGCCGTTGTTGTCTTTACCACCCTTCTTGTTCTGTTGTTGCTGTTGTGGTTTCTTTTGATCCCCTTTCTTCTCAGGTGCCTTATTAGCTTTGGCGCCTATCTTCTCTTCATGCATAAGCGCCATGTCAACCAGTGGGCATGACAGAGCAAACAAAGGAAATAAGATAAACAAAGATAACGTTAAAGGTGCACCTAATCACTATAAGATAATTACTATATTGCACCACACCAAACACCCGAAAAGTTGATCCCGCCTACAAAGCTTAATAATGATAATGGTAGTTTCGTGTACCCCTAGCTGCCTTCATAGGTGTCGTCTGCCCTTATCTCCACTAGGTGTACCCACTACCCCATTCGATTGGCTCCCTAACTCGTAGATACTCTTGCTAGCCCCACAGTGGGGTGTATCACTCCCCAAAGTGGCAACCCGATACCACCAAAAATGCACGGCTTATATCTACATGATGCAACAACGTCTTACCTACCAGGCCGGGGCCACACACGCACATGACCCCGTTGGACTTGCGTTTCCACCGCTAACCCGTTTTGACCTCTTACAATTAAACCAATATGCGTGTCCCGTCCTCGACTTGGGTCGAGCCCACAAAGATACTTAATGGGTTATTGGTTTGAAAAGGGCCCCGATGTATGACACAAGCTTTCCACCTATGCTTGGTCCCCACTAAGGTTTTTCCCACTTAATCCCATTCTTATTCATGTCTTCTTACATGTTTCAATCTTGGTTAAGTGCATCTAATTGTATTTCACATGCCACCTAAGGCACCCTCTTAATTTCACATGCCACCCAAGGCACCCACTTAACCCCCATGTCCCACCACATGTTTATCTGGTTAAGTGTTTCTTAATTCATTAACATCGTAACCTTGTAAAGACCTCCCACATTAGACGGGCATTTGTGGCTGCTGGATTTGCAGGGCGGGTCCGCGCAGTCTTACACCACAAACGAGCCTAACCTCGTGTCTTTACAACTGTTACGCATTTAATTCATGCCTTTGACCTCTCACATTAGACTGCATTTGTGGCTGCTAGATTTGCCAGGCGGGTCCGGGCAGTCTTACATAACAAAAGAATCTAACCTCGTGTCTTAGGCGGTTTATTATTACACATCTTTATTTAATCCCAAATTGGATTAATATCCCTATTCAGATTTGTAAATAAATTCCAAATATACTTCTGTCCATAATTGTCACCTAAATTATGTCCATTTATTTCAGGTATATAAATTACACCAATTATTGCCTCAAATTAATTGTATGCCTTTTAAGGACAATACATGCCAATTCTCAATATGTGTATATTCAATATTACCCCCATCGTCCCCACGTTGTTCGTTCGCTTATCATGACATAAATATATATTAGACTAGCGATTAGTCTAATGACATAAAAGGGAAGAAACACTGCAAATTTGCATAACACACAAATTGGATCTAATTTACAAATAAGGATTACAACATATCTAGCATAAACTTGGTATTGTCATGAATCTAAACATAGGCCTATAGGTGTGAACTTGCATGAATATAGTTTTCACCCAAAACTTGCATAGGCTATAGTCACAAACTTGCATAAATTTGAACGACAACACTTAGTCATGAACAGGTAAAGACAACACTTAACCAACTTGACACATGATTCATAGGGCTAAGTCATGAACTTGAACGACAACACTTAGTCAAATTTGACATGACACGTAGGCGGGTTAAGTCATGTTACTTGAATGACAACACTTAACCAACTTGACATGCTAGACTGATAAGGGTTAAGTCATGAATTTAAATGACAACACTTAACCTATTGGACAAAAACCCTAGTTACACGGTCCCTTTCAGCAGTAACCCACTAGATGTATCATGGTACCCTAGAACTAGGCAGGGTGGGGCACGATTACTGGGCTGATTGTAAGTGACCAGAACGACGGCTACGTTGGTGCGCCAGTGTAGGTTCAGGCGGGGTATGGTCGTGCACGTGGTCCAGAGTTGAAAAATCAGGCATTGGGCATCAGTAGGTTTACCTGTGCATACTTGATTTGTGTCGATGGTTGGAACCATAGGGCTTGATACACCGTATGGTGGACCTAGCACAGGTGACTACATTCGTGATAGGGATGTATGACACGGACACATGACGAGCTAGAACTTGTAGGGAGCCGATCGATTAGTGGATCGTTCCGTTGGACCTAGTAATGGGTCAATTCATGATATTGGGCCAAGGGATCATTTCATGATTAATATAAGACATGGGTTTGGGATTCTAGTACAGTTGATGCAGCGAACCTTGGATATGTGAAGCTATACTTGATTTATACTTGATTTATCATGTTATCTTAGTCTATCTTGTCATCATCCTTATGTTTACTTTCAGTTTATACATGTCATGTTACCTTTACCTGTTTTTATGCTGAAAGTCACTAGGACTTACCAGTCTTTATGACTGACCCATTTTCTTTCGCCTCTTTTTATTTTGTTCCCCCTCCCCCAGTTTCTCAGGGAGGAAACTCTAGCACTTAGCTTGGATTTTGCTTGCTTTCGATTCAGCTCATGTACGGTTTGATCTTGAGCTATGCTATGGCTGCATTTTCTGCTACCTTTGGGGAATTAAGCTACTTTTGTTGTTTTAAGTTTATGCTTCCTTATTTATGTAAGACATAATTTGTTGTAATGGAAAATAATGACTTTGGCTATTTGGTACTTTGGATGTAAAAAGGCTTTGACTATTTTGAAAGAAATGAAATTTACCTTTTGATTCTTCCGCTGCTTTATTTATGTTCTGTCTTGTAATAATTCTGTGATTGTTTACCTCGATAACGCTCCTCCAAAACTAGTGCATTCCTTTTGTGAGTGACCCTAGCGGAGGTGGCGTGTTTCATTTGGTATCGGAGCAGAAGGTTACCAGACTGGGCAAAAGTTTTTAAAACCTTCTAAAATTATTTTCAAAACTGTTTACAAAGAAGCATTTTTCAAGAAAAAGTCTTGTTTTATTTAAAGGCTATTCCCCAAAAGCCATTGGCACTATCCTTTGTTTCCTCGTTTTGAATCTCTTCTTTTCCATTTCAGCATGTCTGGGAATCTTAACTTTCCAGAGGGCATGTCAATACCTGGTTGGTTCAGTAGGTACTTAGAGGTTAGGGCCAACGATGCAGGCCCAGCAGATATTCCTCCTCCAGCTGCAGCGATTCCTCCTCCTCTGCCCCCTCCTCATGTAATTTCTTTCTCAAAGATATGTAAAGATTTTAGGGCCATGGGTGGAAAGGATTTCAAGGGAACTGAATCATTTGTAGAAGCGAGGAAATGGCTCAAAGAAACTGAGGATCTGTTTGTTATCTTCGAGGTGGACGATAGGCAGAAGGTACAGTTGGCGGTATGGTTGCTCAAAGACGAAGCTTCCTATTGGTGGGAAGTCACTAACGCCGAGAGGCCAGTTGAAACATGGATGGATTTCAGAATAAGGTTTGAGACGAAATTCCTCTCGCAAGCTGAATGAAGTTTACAGCTGGAAAAGTTCTTATCTCTTAAGCAAGGAAGTATGACGGTCAAAGAGTACGTCAATCAATTCAATCAGCTAGCCCGATTTCGACTGGACTTAGTGAATACTCCTCATAAGAAGGCTCTCCGTTTTGTCAAGGGATTAAATGAGCCACTTCATAGCTTGGCTATGACCCACGTACCTATGGGGGCTACTTATGAAAAGCTAGTAGACATGGCGCTCTTAAATGAAGAAGACAAGAATGGCAAGAAGGAGGTCAAGGCGAATGAGTCTCCAAACAAGAAGGTAGACTCCAAGAAAGGAGGCAAGAACAACAACAACAATAATGATAACAAGACACATGAGAAAAGAAAATGCCACTTCTGTGGTATTGAGGGGCATATAGTCCAGGATTGTAGAAAGAAGAAGATGAAGATGGGAGCATGCTTTCAGTGTGGTGATACTGGACATATCAGCAAGAACTGCCCTAAGAACCAAGGGCAAGCCCCGCAAGCAGGACCTTCTGGGGGTACATCTTTAACTTCTTCTCCTTGATGCTTTGTTTTATCTTGCTTATCTTCTCAATCCTATCTTGAGAACCTTAGGTAGAACACTTTTGGATGTAAACATGTGATTGAAACATGTTATGATTGATGTTTGCAAATGGTTGCAAGTGGCTGCAAGTGGTTGCATAACACACATTAGGCACTAGATTGGCTCAGACACATTTTCATATTGCATATGCATGAGTGTTTGTACTTGTTTATGGATGAAATTGAATGTGTTATCATGTGAATGTTGCATATGGATGGATGTTTGTGCACACATATAGTGTTTATGTGACTAGGACTATTTGCATACATGTTGGATTCATGGCACTAAACATATTTTGCATTAAGAAGATCAATCAGGCCTTATCATTTGCATTAGATAAGGAAATTATACACACACTTTCTACATATATTCATATAGCATTAGAAATCTTTTAAGGACAATGATTGCTTGTGGATGATGGTTGAGTAGATGGTTGATTGGATGATAGGATACATTCTTCCTAACTTGAAGATTTCGAGGATGAAATCCTTTAAGGAGGGGAGAATGTAACAACCCGAATTTTAATAACATGTTAAAACCCTAAATCAAGGCAGGATTAAATTTTAAAATAAGAATCAAGGGAAACAGGTTGCACCATTGCGTTCGTCTTGAAATTCTGCTTGGAAATGAGTTCGAGTTTTCGAAAATCGAAGTCCGTATGAGGGAGATATGACCCTCCGAAGTTTCAGAAATTTACAGAATCGAAAACAGCTCGAAAATTCGAATTCAAATTTGAATTCAAAACCCAGAATAGGCTGGGAGGGAAATTTCCCGCCCAGGACCAGGTCGACCAGGGGGTCGACCTCCCAGGGACCAGGTCAACCATAGTGTCGACCTGGGGGTCGACATGCCTCCCGAACGCAGTTTTTGAACCTGATGCATTCTGATGTATTTAGACTCGTTTCGTGACCAGATTCATCTTCCTAACCCTATATAAACAGCCTCCTAGCCTCATTCTCTTTACACCATTCTTCGCTAACGTTATGCTGCAAGAATTCTTGATGAACATGGATTCTTCTTCTTCCACTAAATTAAATTAAGATAAATTAAAACGCGAAGATTATTTCTTGAAGACTACGGCTAGGAATTCATATTGGGGATTTTCTTCTACAATCAAAGCAAGATTCAACGATTCAACAATTCAACAACAAATTTCTAGGCTTGACTTCTGCATCTAAATTTCTTAGACCACGATCTGTAAGTTCAAGTTACTTTTAGATAAAAACTGTAAACTTAATATGGACATATTATAAATTGGAATTGGATCTAAGTATGATTCATAACTATTTTTTTGCATCTTGGATCTGGACTTTTGGGGATATTTCTATGAAATCAGTTCGAACCTATTCATGTTGTAAATCAGACTCTTTTCATGTCCATAACATTATGCCTATGACATTGAAACTATTGTTAATGGCCTAAGACTATCACGGTGAACATAAGACTATACCTATGTCTATGCCTATGACTGTGAACATAAGACTATGCATATGCTTATGACTGTGAACATAAGACTATTGCCTATGACTATGACAAGGACAATTGTGGCTAATCACGTATGATTCATGACCATGGGATTATTTCCTAGGATTATGACTATGAAATCGGATCTAAGCTTGATTTTCTATTCAGACCTATTTTCTTTATTTGTCCTAGGATCTTGATTTTGGGGATTTTTCTATTTAAGTTAGATTTATCCATGTTCTTGAACCTAGATTATTATTCAAACCTTTTCATGTCCATAATGTTATCAGATCTATATGCCTGCGACGTTTTACTCAATTTATTCAGTTATTTTATGCCTTGGAAATAAATTGATAATAGAACAATGTTTATTATGTTATATGTGAAATTGAATGATATTCTATTTTATTATCATGCTGAATTGGGAATTAATGAATAAGTTTATTCATTGGAGTATAACCTATTATGACAAGTTGTGTAGTTTATCATGTTATGCAAGTTTTAGGTTGTAAAATCATATCACATATGTGACCACATGTTAGATCTACATGTTCATGTGTATATGTTAAACCTATGTCATATTTCAAGATCACAATTATTCATATACTCGTGATTGATTTGCAAGTTCACATATATGTAAGTTGATTTAGTCTATGTTGCAAATTCAAATATATATATATATATAGATTTAGTCTACGTTGCAAGATCACACCTATGATATTCATGTTGATTACTTTGCAAGTACACACCTATGGTGTTCATATTGACTATGCCGAGAATGCCAAGTTTACACCTATGTCATGTTTCTGTTAATGAATTTCTTTATGCAAATTTTGTGTACGTTAAATTAGGCTAAGTTTTTAGCCTAATATTATACGTCAAAAATCATGTGGACGAAAAATTAGGCTAAGATTGTTAGCCTAATATTTAGACAGGGTAAAGTTTGGAAAAATTGGTAATTATAGGAAACTTGGCATGAAACTTGACACGAACTTGACATGAATCTTGAACATGGACATGACACTAGAATGAACTTGAAAATGACCGACTCGAGGTTGGATTGAGTTTGGAGTGTAATTCTGCCCGGAACCGCCCGGCAAATCCAGTTACTGCAAACAATAGGATCCAATATGGGTAGTTGGTCATATCGCACTTGAAAACCCGAGGTCAGACTGAGTTGTGGTGTAATTCTGCCCTAAATCCCCCGGCATATCCAGTGATCACAACAACAGGTTTGATGTGAGAGGTTGGGGTGCATTAATGAATTAATGCCACATGATAGGGTTAAGTCATGAACATGAAAGACAACACTTAACCAACTTGATACATGATTCGTAGGGCTAAGTCATAAACTTGAACGACAACACTTAGTCAAATTTGACATGACACGTAGGCGGGTTAAGTCATGAACTTGAAAGACAACACTTAATCAACTTGACATGCTAGACTGATAAGGGTTAAGTCACGAATTTAAATGACAATACTTAACCTATTGGACGAAAACCCTAGTTACACGGTCCCTTTCAGCAGTAACCCACTAGATGTATCATGGTACCCTGGAACTAGGAAGGATGGGGCACGATTACTGGGCTGATTGTAAGCGACCAGAACGACGACTGTGTTGGTGCACCAGTGTAGGTTCAGGCGGGTTGTGGTCGTGAAAGTGGTCCGGAGTTGAAAAAGCAGGCATTGGGCATCAGTAGGTTTACCTGTGCATACTTGATTCGTGTTGATCGTTAGCACCATAGGGCTTGATACACCCTATGGTGGACCTAGCACATGTGACTACATCCGTGATATGGCCGTATGACACGGACACATGACGAGCTAGAACTTATAGGGAGCTGATCGATTAGTGGATCGTTCCGTTAGACCTAGTAATGGGTCAATTCATGATATTGGGCCAAGGGATCATTTCATGATTAATATAAGACATGGGTTTGGGATTCTAGTACAGTTGATGCAGCGAACCTTGGATATGTGATGTTATACTTGATTTATACTTGATTTATCATGTTATCTTAGTCTATCTTGCCTATCTTGTCATCATCCTTATGTTTACTTTCAGTTTATACATATCATGTTACATTTACCTGTTTTTATGCTGAAAGTCACTAGGACTTACCAGTCTTTATGACTGACCCATTTTCTTTCGCCTCTTTTTCTTTCGTCCCCCCCCCCCCCCCCCCAGGTTCTCAGGGAGGAAACTCTAGCACTAAGCTTGGATTTCGCTTGCTTTCGATTCAGCTCATGTACGGTTTGATCTTGAGCTATGCTATGGCTGCATTTCTGCTACCTTTAGGGAATTAAGCTACTTTTGTTGTTTTTAGTTTATGCTTCCTTATTTATGTAAGACAGAATTTGTTGTAATGGAAAATAATGACTTTGGCTATTTGGTACTTTGGATGTAAAAAGGCTTTGACTATTTTGAAAGTAATGAAATTTACCTTTTGATTCTTCCGCTGTTTTATTTATGTTCTGTCTTGTAATAATTCTATGATTGTTTACCTCGATAACGCTCCTCCAAAACTAGTGCATTCCTTTTGTGAGTGACCCTAGCGGAGGTAGGGTGTTTCAGAAACTAGCACATAATCTACACCCAAACTTTCATATAGAATGATGTCAAACATGAATCAAGTTGAGCATAGGTGATTGGGCATGTATAAAGGAATCCACAACAAAAACTTTCATTATGAACAACTAGCATATATTCACAAAATATCGCATTTTTCCAATGTTTCACAAACATAGACATATAACCCAAATTATAACTCAACCCAATTACTTGTTAATTATCTTATCAAAGAAATTGAACTCACAACTCAAAGAAGGCCTTGAGTTCTTGGATCTGAGTTTTGAAATTGATTTAGTTTGCTTTTGAAGTAGACAAATTTGTTGTTGTTATAAACTTGAGTTGAATTGAGTTGATTATCTTTATTTTCCTCTAGTTGATGACGGCTATTCTAGGTAGCAAGGTGATAGCATGACGGCCATGGTTCTAATTTTGATTAGGTTTTAGGGTCTGAGTCTACATGTGTTTATATAGAATATAGGATTAATTTAGGCCATCCAATCAAACTAGAATCAATCAAGACCTACCAATCAAGAGAGGGTGACACCTCAGCCTTAATGACTTAGCACTGAGTCACAAAATCGTTATCTTTCAGATCTTCCCGGGGGGGCAGGTCGACCCCTAGGTCGACCTGTAGGGGGGAGGTCAACACTAGGGTCGACCCCCTGGTCGACCTGGGTCCTGGGCGGGAATTTTCCCTCCCAGCCCGCTTCTGACTTCTGTTTTGAATTTTGAATTCGGTTTCGAGCTGTTTGAATTTATTTGAATTTTCTGGAAACTTCCGACAGCCATAACTTCTTCATACGAAGTCCAATTTACGCAAAATCGGACTCTATCTCAACCAGAATTCCGAGACGAACACAATGGCATAACCTGTTTCCCTTGATTCTCATATTTAAAATTAATTATTGTTTAATTCGTTAGTTTATGTTAATAGAAAACACGGGGTGTTACAGAGCTTGAGAGAGCCCGTGTTGCTGCCCATGCGTGGATCTCATGTCATACCCACGGATCCTAATATTACCAATCCCACACAGGGACAACTTCTCCATCCCCTTCCTCCCGTGAATGACCGGGACCGTAAGGAACGGAGCAGATTAGCCGCTGCTATAAACTGGAGAAGATCCCCTGGCCAGGAGCCCAGGGGCAATCCAAACATCAGAGCCAGAGAGCCTAAGACAACATTAACAAATGCTGATGTAGATGCAATGATGCGCCAAATCATGGCCGATAGCCGACGCTATACCAATGAGGACTGGGGCATTGAACGAAGTCACACCCCCTTTATAGATGACATACCGGACTTTTAATTCCCTCAGCGATTTAATTTGCCACAGATGGATCGATATTTTGGGAGAACCGACCCAGAACAACATTTGATGAGATATGCATGGTTCATGAATGCCACAACAGCTCCAGACGCTGTAAAATGCAAGGCCTTCCCAATTTATCTAGAATATGTGGCATTGATGTGGTTCACTCGACTCCCTCCATGATCAATATCAACTTTTAAGGAACAGAGTGAACGCTTTATGAACCAATTTCGACTTCATGCTTGAAAATCTAAAAGCATTATTGAGTTATCGAGGATTAAGCAGGCTCTAGGTGAATCTTTGAAATCATACTTAGACCGCTTCAACCTGGCTGTTACTGAAGTCAGTAACCCTCACGAACCCACTATTTTGATGGCCTTAATAGAAGGAGTCGACCTTGACACAGAATCCGAGGATTATCTATCTGGAAAACCACCCCACACTAGGGAATTATTCTATGGAAAGGCCAATATTCGCTTGAGGCGAGAGGAAGCCTATGCAAATAGAAAGAGAAAATCTGAAGGGGTTTCTAACGAAGATATTCAAAGCAATGTCGCGGTAAAGCAGTCCGGCGATAGTTCGGGGATGGTTGAAGTGAACGTTGGCAACAAGAACGAAGGTAATAACAACAGGAATGGAAATGGCAATAGGAGGAATAGGAACCAAGGAAACAACTCCAGCAAAAGTCCTCGATTTGAAACATTTGAGAACTATTCGCCATTGAATGACACATTGGAAAAAACCTACCTGGATACTTACAACGTCTTACAATATAAAAGGCCGCCACTTTGAGACTCAACCGAAAAAGAGATCGCGACTGGAAAAAATTATTGTTTCATGGAACTCACGGACACTCAACCAATCATTGTCAACATCTGAGAGACATCGTTGAAAAGCTATTACGGGAAGGAAAGCTAGACGAGTATAAAGTCGCTCCGAGAGATAGAGGGCAAGGGGGACAGACCCCGAACCAAAATCAACCAGCTCCTAAACCCACAACTCAACAGAAAGGTAAAGGGATCGTCATCAACACTATAATAGGCGGGCCTCATCCAGCCAGCCATAGTTACAAAGCGATGGACCAATATGTTAACGCAGCTAAACACATCGATATGGAGGAATGCAATAACCTTGAAGATATCGCTCTGGTGAAGCAATAAAAGACGATGTCTGATGATGTTGTGCTCCGTAACAGAGACGATGTTGGAGTTCAATCACCTACTGAAGACACATTGGTCATCACTACTACTATTGGTCTCGCTCTAGTTCATAAGGTATTGGTGGACAATGGAAGTTCAGTCAATATTCTTTTCAAGAAAGAATTCGATCAGATGAAACTCGAGACAGAAGATTTGAAGCCTTGGGAGGGATGGATTCGTGGCTTCAATGGGGCATCGACGGCCCAACTAGGATATATAGAATTGTTAGTGACGTTGGGACAAGGAGACCGTCGGAGAGTAAGAATTCTTCAGTTTGTAGTTTTGGACATCGACTCGCCCTATAACGCTTTCTTGGGTAGACCATCTCTCGTGGAATTCAGGGCTTGCATCGTACCCTGGTGCCTATTGCTGAAGTTTCCAACCGAAGCCGGGGTGGGAGTAATGAGAGGTGGTCAGGTCTCCGGACAAGCCTGCTACATAGCCGAACTGAAGATGTTGATGAAGGGATTAAGTATAGATGCTAAAGTTGCTTCCTCTCCCCCGAGGGAGCGTTCAGCATAGAAATTAAAGGGACCAGCCCAAAAGGAGTCGCTCAGAGGACTGTTCGAGGACATAGATCCGAGAGAGGATGAAGAGCCTGGAGACAGAAAGGCGACTCCCAATGAAACGACTGTGGACATCTCCATTGACGATATTGATCCGACAAAGGTGTTAAAGATTGGATCCCAACTGGATCCGTTCCGAGCAAAGGAATTGACTGATTTCTTAAAGGCAAACTTGGACGTGTTTGCCCGGACCCATGCTGACATGTGTGGGATATCTCCTTCCGTTATGAGCCACTCATTGAGTACCAACCCAAAGCATCCACCTGTTAAACAAAAAAGACGTGCATTAGGCCTGGAAAGGTCGGTAGCCCTAAAGGAAGAAGTGGAGAAGTTAAAAGAAAACTGGCTCATTAGGGATTCAGTGTATCTCGACTAGATATCGAATCCTGTTTTGGTCAAGAAATCAAATGGAAAATGGAGGACGTGCATTGATTTTTCGGACTTAAACAAAGCTTGTCCAAAAGATAGTTTCCCACTCCCTAGGATTGACCAGCTAGTGGACTCAACAACTGGACACGAGCTCCTTTCCTTCATGGAAGCATACTCAAGATATAACCAGATACCCATGCATGTGCCAGATCAAGAGCACACGAGTTTTATAACAAATTTAGGATTATACTGCTATGTGGTTATGCCGTTCGGACTAAAGAACGCCGGAGCCACATATCAGCGCCTAGTAAATCGAATGTTCTATAACCAAATTAGAAAAACCATGGAGGTCTATGTAGATGACATGCTCGTGAAATCCAGGCAGTCCTCTAGTCATACACAAGATTTAGCGGAGAAGTTTGATATCTTACGGAGGTACGGGATGAAGGTTAAACCCCTTAAAGCGCTCGTTTAGGGTGGCGTCTGGAAAGTTTCTCAGTTTCATCGTGAGTTCTTGAGGAATTGAAATTAATCCTAGTCAGATAACGGCAATAAGAAATATAGAGGAACCACGAAATATTAGGGACGTTCAAAGCTTGGCAGGGAAAGTCGCCGCATTAAGCAAGTTCATCTCTAAGGCCATGGACAAGTGTGTCCCATTCTTCGACTTAATCAAGTGGGGGAGACGTAATTTCAAATGGACTCCAGATTGCGTAGAGGCCTTCAAAAACTTATTGGATTTATTGGAGAAACCCCCAATATTGTGAAAGTCGGTGGATCATGAAGATATGTTCGTCTATATGGAGGTGTCATCTCATGCTGTCAGCACAGCTTTAGTGCATGAAGAAGAAAAGGTCCAGAGGCCAGTATATTACGTAAGCAAGAAGTTAGCAGCAGTGGAACGTAATTATCCAAGAATGGAAAAACTTGCCTACAGCCTCTTGATTGCCTCCCGAAAGCTTCGACATTATTTCCAAGCTCATCTGATAGTTATACATATCGATCAACCTCTAAGACAGGTCTTGCAAAGACCCGAAGCATCGGGACGATTACTTAAGTGGAATATTGAATTGAGCCAATTAGATCTGAATTTCCAACCAAGGAGGTCAATAAGGGGGAAGGCCTTGGCCGACTTCATAGCAGAATTCACGATTCCTAAAGAAGAAACGGTGAATGACAAAGTTGTTACGTCAGGGCACGAGTTAGAACTTAGTCTGTGGAAGTTATTTACGGATGGGACCAAAAATGATCAAAGATCCGACGCCGGAGTTGTTTTAATCAATCTTGAAGGACGACCATTTACTACGCCCTGCGATTGGAATTTCCTGCCACTAATAATGATTCCAAGTATGAGACCCTGATTGTCGGGCTGAAACTCGCCAAGGAATTAGGAGTAAGAACATTAGACATATTCTGTGACTCCAAGATAGTTATCTACCAGGTTCGGAAGGAGTTTGTTACCAAGGGACCTCGACTCGTTACTTATCTTGGAAAAGTAGAGGAGTTACTGGGAAATTTGAAACATTACAGTATAACACACATTCGGAGAGTAGAAAATCAGAAGGTAGACCGATTGGCTAAGCTAGCAAGTTCTGACAATCTTGAAGAAATCGAAATGGTTCCAACAGAGCTATTGGAGTCACCAAGCTTCGACCTAATGAAGTCGAATTAGCCCTAGAAGCTGAGCCAGAAAGGAAGTCATGGATGACACCAATTAAGAACTTCCTCAAGAGCGGAATTATCCCATCGAAGAAGAGAGAGAGACGAGCTGTAACACGTAAAGCTGCAAGATATGTTTTACAGGGCAACGTCCTTTACCGCTAAGGATTTTCTATGCCTCTGTTACGGTGTATAGCACACAATGACATCAAGCATGTACTAATAGAAGTATTTGAAGGTGAGTGTGGAGACCATACCGGGGGTCAAACCCTAGCAAAGAAAGTATTGCGGTACGGATATTTTTGGCCTACCGTGAATAAAAATGCAGCTGATCACTCACGACGCTGCGACAAATGTCAGAGATTCGCAAAAGTTCCAAGAGCACCTCCAAAACAACTTAAATCAATGGTCAGCCCGTGGTCGTTCACGATGTGGGGATTAGACATCATCGGGACCCTGCCAATAGCTAAGGGAGGAGCTAAGTACGTGGTCATCGCCGTGGATTATTTCTCAAAGTGGGTGGAAGCCGAACCCTTAACCACGATCATGGCAAGGAAGGTGATAAGCTTTGTGGTCAGAAATATTATTTGTCAATTTGGGATACCGAAAACCATTATAACCGATAATGGGACCTAATTCAATAGTGTTGAATTTAGAAACTTCTGTCAGAAATATAAGATTGATAAGAGGTATACCGCCGTAGCTCACCCGCAGTCGAATGGACAGGTTGAAGCAATAAACAAAGTCATTAAGTCTATTCTTAAGAAGCGGTTGGAGCGGGCCAAAGCCATGTGGGTGGATGAGTTGCCGCTAGCTTTGTGGGCCTATCGAACAACCTTTAAGACGACTACTGGCCATACTCCTTTTTCACTCTCCTTCGGATCAGAGGCGGTGATCTCTGTGGAACTTAAAGTCCCCTCTCATAGGGTGACATACTATGACCCAATGGCGAATAGAGCACTCCTCCTAGAGTCCCTTGACATGGTTGAAGAAAAAAGGGATGAAGCAGACTTGCGTGCTTCAAGGCATCAACGCCAAGTGGCACGTTATTGTGACAGAAAGGTTAGCTTTAGGACTTTCGAACCAGTAGACTTGGTACTGAAGCAAGTGTTTCCACCTCCAGTCCATCTAGGCCCAAAATGGAAGGACCATACACCATCCAACGGAAACTTGAAACGGGAGCCTTCAAGTTAATGACCGTGGATGGTGAAGAAGTTCCTAGAGCCTGGAATGCTCAGCATTTGCGGTGATATTTGAGTTAGATATGTAGTATTTTCTTTTGTTTTAATAAACTATGTAAAAAGGCAAGACTTGCCTAGAAAAGTCTGTTTATATGAACAAAAGATTATAAAGTGGATGTAGGCCACGACTTAGCTGAACCGCTATAAAAATATCGTGTTTCATTTATTTTCCTGCATTATTTTTATCATCTGTGACTGTTCAGTCCTGATTATGAAATGCTAAACATTAAAGTAAGCTTAAAAGATTGAGGACAATTCATGTGCAGGAGCAAATGAAACGAACGTTTGCATAATAGAATGAAGGAGCGGAAAGACAACGCTCCTAACTCTAACTCTCATGAATTGAGAGAGAGTATAAAGAAGGGGAAGACGACGTCCTCCGAGGCGTGATGGTGCACTCGAAAAGAAACCGCCTCGATGACACTCTAACCTGATTATGCGATAAGAGAGTATAAAGATGCAAAAAGAATAAGCATTCACGACAAAGGAAACTTGACCCCGCCAGAGAGTTGGAGCAACTAAGTATCAAAGCTAATCAATCTCGAATAAAGCCTTAAATGGGCCATTTATTCAAGATTGATAGGGGGCATACACATGCACATCCCCCGCATATATTGTCTATCGTCTAAGTAGTAGTGACTTTAAATATGACATGTTGTTTATGTGCATTTTTACTTAAATGATGAATTTTCAAACATGACATTGCAGGAAATAAACTATTTTATTCACAAATACCTAAATTTACATAGGAAAACTAAACAAAGGATGCGAGGGCCGCACTTGCTACAACAACAGCGGACCAAGAGATAAACAAAACAAAGGACAAAGCCACCCTTTATTTGGACTTCGGAGTAGACTTCACCTTCTTGGCAGCCTTAAGCTTTTCTTTCTCCTTTCTATCAGCTTCACTATAATACGCTTTTGCTTCTTCTCCGAAGTTGGGGTGCTGGAGTCAATGGATTTCTTCCCAGGAGATTTTTTTTAGCAAGTTACTCCGTAATTGACCTAGTTGAAAGTTTGACAACTAACCTTGATCCAGGAGGCACCACCGCAAGAGGCTTAAAACTTTCGGGGTCTGTTTCCTCAACCTTCAGCTACATGCGCTTGTCCTATTTGGCCTTCATCTCAGCCAAAGTCATGTCATCAACGCTCCCTGAATCTCCAGTCACAACAACGTCATCATCCTCTTCATGTCCATCATAATCGTCATCTTCTATCAAAGCATCTATCATCTCCCCATGGTGAGAAGTCTCGGTGATGGGTATCACGGGAGCTTTGTCGATAACCTCCTTCTTCTCGCCCTCATCTCCCTTTCCAGGATTTGTAGCAATGACTTCATCCCGTTTCTCCCGAGTCTCTTCAGTAGATCCTTCACCTGGAGTTGTCTTATGTGAATCATCAATCTTCTCAGTTGTCTTGTTGCCTACAGAACGAGAAGTAACGGTTATTAACTCAAAAGAAAACGTGGGACTTTCAATTGTTTATCCAATAATGTGATGGAAGGTTGAGATAGCTTTGGCAGACTGAGGTGAAAAAGTAGAAATACACTCAGCAAATTTCTCGAATTGAGCAGTAGGAACTTCGGGAGTTAATCCTGCAGTAGGAGGTAAGGATGAAGCCCTAGGGATCTCTGGCCTTTCTGGATCATACCCCTCTACTACAATAGCCCCAACTGTGGCAGAAGAAGAACCAACTTCAAGGGTATCATTTCCCTTGGCCTGACACCTTTCCTCCTCCATAACGGCAACAATAAGTTTTCGTCCTTCAGCTAAGCGGGCTATCTCTTCGCCCCTCAAGTACTTCTCCATCAACTTGTCCTCATCGATCTAATCCACTCCAAGTTCTGCTTTTTCCCATTTGACCAATTGGTCCCATGCATACACAAGGGCAATAGGATAGTCTTTAAGCCAAGCAAGGTTTCGGTGACGGATCACCTGAGCGAAAAATCCCACCATGGTTTCACCGCTCTCATCCAGGTCCCTTTGAGCGTCTTTAAGCTGTTCATTGACTTTCTCAACTTGCTACAAAGCCGTGTTTACATTCCCTTCGGCAAGAGCTGCCCTCGTTTCAGCCTCTAGTAATTTAGCCTCAAGCTCTGCGTTCTTTTTGACTAAGTTTGCATTCTCTTGGGCGAGACAAGTGCTCTCAGACATAGCATCCTCAGCCTGCTTCTTTAAATCTATTTGCTCCTGACTATGGGACTCAAGCTCAGAATGGTAGCGCTTTTGTAATTTTTCGAGTTGCATCTTATAATTATCTGAGTCACGTTGTACAAGAGCAAGTTTAGCTTGGGCATCTTCTAGATCTTTCTCAGAATTTTTGATAGCCCTTGCGTCATACTAAGCGGCATCGGCCATGGTTTTTACATCTGCCATCAGATCGCTAATGATTTTGGAGAGAGTCCTTGCATACCTCTTCGTCTCAATATATTGTTCATCCACAAAGTCTATGGAAGCCTTAACGTCGTTGGCCCAATCAGGATTTACCAGTTTAAGTTTTGGGACGAATTGCATGTGCCCGAAATGGTGATCGGGAAATTGTTGCTTCAAAACTTCCAATCTGGCCTGGTTTTCGTCATTAAGAATAACTGGCCATGTAGTGGTGATGTCGACGGTGCGACGCTTGAGTTTCACAATGGGCCTATCCTTTTCTGTTTCTTTCCCCGATTCCTTTTGTTTTTCTGTTGGATCAGGTACTTTCTTCGAAGAGCTTTCTTGAGGAGTTTTATTTTTGGATGACGCAGAAGGTTTGACGCCATTCTTTTCCCCTTGTGGTGTGAAGGCTGACTCTTACATTTGTCTGAGTCTTTGCGGTGTGGGGATCGAGAACGGAAGGACCGATAAGGCCTCGAAGTCGATCCCTCCTATTATCTCTGCCGCTACTCTCATGTTGGTCATGCTTCTCATTATGATCCATTGGGGGCATACTCGAATGAACGTCCCTCATATAGTAACGATGCCTCACCATTTGTCCTATAAGAAGAAATGACAGAACATTGGAATCAAAATTAACATAAAACTCAAGTGTTTTGACGTGTAGTACTAGAGTACAATGTGTTTCCTAAGTAGTGATTCTCCCTAAACAGACCATAGCCCGGACTGAGGCTGGTATGTGCAATTTCCCCGGACTTTACGGGAGTAATTTCTTCCTTAGAAGTGAGAGCAAGAGGATTTGTTGAGAAATATTATGCAGTATAAAGGGTCTCGGGCAAGGGAAGATTTCCTAAACCCCAATATATAGAGTCATCCACTGTAGTATTATCTCCTAAAGGAATGACTAACGACAACTCATTTGGAGAAATTGGCCTTTCAGGGGTAGCCATGTAACACCCCGTATTTTCTAAGAATATTAAAATAAAAAATTAAAGAATAATTAATTCGAAAATTAAAAATTAGGTGAAACGGGTTGCGCCATTGCGTTCGTCTCGGAATTCTGCTTGAGATAGAGTCCAAGTTTGCAAAAATCGGACTCCGTATGAAGAAGATATCTTTAAATTAAATATTGCAGTAAAACATGAAAAAGAGGAATGAGAAAAGAATAATGTTCAACATTGTTCTAAGGTTTATAAGTAAGAGACTTGGCAGCTCATTTGGTTGGAACATGTGACTTGCATATAAGAGGTACATAGTTCGATCCCCGCAAGCGCCCTATTTTTGTTTAAGGAGAACGACTTAAAAGTGGCTTAGTGTGAACGCAGTTCAAAAAGTGGTTTAGTGTGAAAATGGGTAATTGGGAAGACAGAAATAAATAAATAAATAAATAAATATGGGAAAGTCTATTTAGACACAAAACAAGGACACAAAATTGCACATAATAAATCTCAATCATTGGATCCTCCCATGAATTACACTCTCCACATAAGGACAGACAAATCCAATGGTGGAGGCTTTGTGTCTCTCTCTTTGTATCTAATTTTGTGTCCCTATAGCCGCTCCATATATATATATATATATATATATATATATATAT
>JASFAX010001837.1:0-48584 GCA_030737875.1 Allium sativum
ATCATCTTTTGTTGCTTTACCGGGATATTATCCTCAGGGTTGCTACACTCCCCTACCTCAAGGTGTTGCTTGGCTGCATTGACATATTGATCTAATGCCTTGGAACTATGCCCGGCAAGATAAAGTCCTCCGATTACGGTATTAATAACAATGTTCTTTCCCTTTTGCTGGGCAGTCGGCCTAGCAGCAAGTGGATTCTGGTTCTGATTTGGGGCCTGTACTGCTTGCCCCCTGTCTCTAGGCGTTACTCTGTATTCATCTAACTTTCCTTCTCGAAGCAGCCTTTCGACTACATCTCTTAGGTGACGGCATTCATTTGTCGAATGGCCGTGAATCTGATGAAAGAGACAAAACTTCCCCGTTTCACACTCTTTCTCCGTCGACTCTCTGGGAGGTGGCCTCTTATTCTGGAGGACTTCATACGCATCTATGAAGATATTTTCCAGAGTATCATTTATTGGCGTATAACTCTCAAAGGCCCTGGGACGAGTCCTTCTCTGGGAGTCGTTCCCTCGGTTCCTCTTCCGGTTGTTGCCATTACTATTATTATCATTGTTTTCTGACTGACGACCACCCTGATTCCGATTTCCAACATTAACTTCGACCTTCCCCGAGCTGTCTCCTGTCTGCTTAATGGCGACATTGGTCTGGATTTCCTCTTTATCGGCCGTTTTTGCCTTTCGGTTAGCATATACTTCTTCCCGGCGCAAGTGTACGTTGGCTTTTTCGTAGAATAATTCTCTAGTATGGGGTGGCTTGCCTGCTAGGTATCTCCCGAATTCAGTGTCTTTATCTACTCCGTCAATCAGTGCTGCGACAACGGTTGGTTCATGGGGATCTTTAACTTCAGTAGCGGCTAAATTGAAACGGTCTAGGTACAACCTCAAACTCTCGCCTGGTCGCTGCTTGACAAGGAACAAGTCAATCACACTTTTTGTTTTTTGTGCATAGATACGGAATTGTTCTACGAACTTCTCACTCAACTCCCTGAAGCTAGAAATCGATCTTGCTGGCAAGCGAGTAAACCATAACAATGCTACATCCTCCAAGAATATGGGAAATGCTTTGCACTTGACGGTATCAGAAGCTGCGGCAGCGGTCATTGACCAAGAATATCTCATCAGATGCTGGACGGGATCAGACCTGCCCGCGTATCGATTCATCTGCGGCATGTTGAAACGCCTTGGGAAAGTCGCATCCAAAATATCATCAGTGAAAGGGGTGTGACTGCGGTCGATTCCCCAATCTTCGTTCCGTTGTCCACGGCTATCTGCCAGAATCTGATGGATCATGGCTGCAACATTTGCACTAGTCAGTGGAGGTTCAGGGTCAGTGCCTCTGGCTCGGCGGGGTTCTCTAATCTCTCTTTCGGGAGCAGTCACAAAATCCGGGGCTCGGATAGGGCTTCATTGCCCCCTGTTACCATGAGCGTGTGCGCGACGACGGGGCTGAGGTAGTCTGTTATGCACAGGACTGTCCACATCTCGAGTCCTGGGAGTTGCGGCTTGATCGTTCATATTACGGTTTGAGGGCCCCGCCTCCAGTGCTTCTTCTTCCCGTGATGGCAGGGTTCCGAACCGAAGCTGCTCTATGTTTTCGTCTCTCTCATACGGTCGCCGCGGAGGTCTCGGCGATTCCTCAAACGAAGAAGAATATCCTGGAGTGAGTGGACGAACCGGCGGCGTCCTTTGCCTTGCGAGCTCATCAAGCCTTCTATCCATAGCAGTCAAATTTTGTCGCAGGACGGAGCTTTCCTGCCTTTGGGTAGCCAATTCATCAAACAGTCTCTCCCACATTTCGGAAAAGCGAGAGAGATCCCCCTCAGTTACGGGAGCAGCAGGATCATATTGGTCATCATCACTTTCTCTTATGCGCAAAGAGCTTGAGCCAGGTCGAGTGGAGGGGCCAGGACGGTAGGAGCGAGCCATAGGCTCCTTTCCAGGTCGAGTTGTAGTCTGATCATCAATTCGAATAGCTGTGGTTCGAGGATGGCGGCTCGCAATGCCCCCCTGAGATCGATTCGCGGTCGCGGTGCGTGGAGGATTCGAGACGTTGCCTCGGGATCGAGTAACAACCCCTTCAGCAGTCCGGATCGCCTCGTTCTCGTCGACTCGGAGCGTGGCGTCTTAATCGGATTGGTTCGCCCCCAGCACTCCGTGATCCAGAGTCTCCTCATCGCCTAGCTCATGCACACTTTCTTCGATTGTTTCATTGGTTTGCGAAGCTCGTGCTTCCTTAGATCTTTTTCCAGCCATGATATCCGAATCGCTGGAATCTTCAAAGAACTGAATAGTGAAACTTTAGGATTGTTTTCTTAGTGAAAGCACCAAAATGTTAGATCAAAATTTGGACCTAACACCCAAATTGTTCTGAATCTTATAGAGTTTCAACTGAAGAATGAGAAAAAAGAAAGTAACACATAGAATTTATAGTGGTTCGGCGTTAACGAGCCTACGTCCACTTTATATATTATTGATTATACTTTGAAAGTCAATACAATCAATGATTTCTATCAATACTCTAGTAATTTGACAATAATGGCAGATTCAGTACTCAACATTGCCAAAAGATCCCAAAAAATGCTAAGCTCCGGGCTATTTATAGCTGATTTTGTCAGGCGGGTCGTGGTAGCACGTGGCACGAATCCCGAGAACATCGGATCGCATCGCCACCGTTGAGGAAATAGTCAAATTAGCCGTTGTGGACAGGTGTCGCGATCTGCTTGAAAATCGGATCGTGCAGATGGGGAGAATCGGTCAAAATGACGGTTAGGGACACGTGTCGCTAGATCCGTGCGACTCGGATCGCTGAAGACTAGCTCACGCTTGAATGGGTCAGAGGGTTCGCCATGCATCAGGGGATCGGATCGGTCTACGCTGGGCAACAATATAAGTTCGGATCGAGTCGCATAGGGGTTTCGTTTCGCTGATGAAACAGGGGGCGATCCGACGAGATGCGATCCAACGGTGGGCGAGTCGATAGTGAGCGATCCGACGACGGGCGAGTCGATAGTGTGCGATCCGCTCCTTCATGGACTTGGGAATATAGTTTCATACCTTCCTCTTGTGAGTGAACCTGGGTGGCTTGGTCAAAAAAGCTAGCCAACGGTTTGTATATGCATTATAGAAAAAATCCACTTTTATCTTTTGTTGTTGTAGAGTAGTCCGAATTGTCCTTGCTATTTTACATTTGGGCAGCACCTCAATAGTTCTATGTATTAATCTTAGAAAAAGGTTTAGAGGAACAAGGAGGAAAAATAGTCTTGTGTGTGGTGAACAAATGAGGTTGCCTGCCTTTATGTAGACTACCTAGGATAATTGTAATAACCCGGAAATCTGGGCCAGTTTAAAATTTTTATTTTGGCAATTTTAGTGAATTTTGATTATTTAAAATGAATTATTTTAAATAATATCGACGAGAAATTTATTTTGAATAGAATTCGAACGTATATATTATATAGATCGTCGTTAGAATATAAATATTTATATATAATTTTAAAAGGAATTGAAAATAGCCCTGCAGACTGCAGTTCGATAATTCGATTTCAAACTTCAAATGAATGTACAGGATTCAAAATAAACCGGATTTTCGTAAAACCAAAAATATTAGAATCAATTTGTGAATATCTTTCCAACGAATCCGAAAAATCGAAATTTCATAGCGGGGATCAAAAGATACGTCCAGTTGAAAATTCTGAATAGTCGCTATGAAATTCAGGCCCTTAAAAATGGAAATTTTGCAAACGACCTCGGATTTCGACGAAATCACTTTTGTTGGATCTGCGATGTCAAATTATTGCTTGGTTTCAAATTTCATAATTTTTCGAATCAATATGTGAGCTTGGCAAAGGAAAACGCATTTGACCAGTTTCATTTGATTTTAATCGACTGGAAAATGGCCATTTTTCCAACGGTCTCAGAATTCGACGAAACTAGTTTTGTTAGGACCATATCGTCAATGCAAAGCTATAAAATATTTTTCTGGAATTTTTCAAGTTAGTATGTGGCCCCAGTAAATTGAAATGCGCGTTCTAATTCAATATACAGAGTTATATGTTGATTTTGACGAAAACTGATCGAAACAGTCGAATCAGCTTTTGATACATATCCCATTTTGTTCGAAGTGGGGGTAATTAGCTATGGACGAAAGGCGGTGGGCTTGATTTCGAGTTCGAAAATAAAAGCTACTTTTGGATTTAAAGAAAATAAAAATATATTAATATATATTGGCCCCCCATCTCCTTTCACAGTCAAAATTAGAAATTAAAAAAAATGGTCGAAGCCTCTCTCGTCGATGCCGCCCCAGGTGGCGTCGCACCATCGCCACCCCCCCTCCGTCCCTGCTCTTCCTCCACCTCCCCCTCTGTCCTCCTCTCCCCATCCCCATCGTGCTGAGCGCGATTTCATCTAACCCCCCACCCCCCTCTCTCGATTTGGTCCGCCGCCGCCAGGGAGAGGAAGCCCCCCCTTCTTCCCCGTCTGCTCTTTTCTCCCCCTCCCCTTTTCAGTCGAAGACCCGACACCCAAAGCAGACACCACCTCTCTGGCTCCGGCGCCCGCGTCCAACAGCCCCCTCTCGCCATTCAACAGCGAATCTGACCCCTCTGAAAGAAGACAGTAAGTTTTAACTTTTAATTTAGTTTAAAAACTGAATTTTGTTAACTTAAAAAAAAGATTAGAATTGATTTTTAAAACAAACGAAAAGGTTGGAATTCTTATAAACAAAAAGGTTAGTTTTTTTATTGTGAAAAGATACGATGTTATTTATATAAAATATAGTTTATCATATGAAAGATGAGGTTTTTATCGTGTGGAAGATAAGATTTTGGATAACCAAAAGATTTAATTTTTATTGTATTAATAGCAAAAGAAAGAGGGGATTTTTATATATTGAATAGCGAAGTAAAAATTAGATTTTTATATATTGAATAGCGAAGTAAAAAATTCGATTTTTATATATTGAATAGCGAAGTAAAAATTCGATTTTTATATATTGAATAGCGAAGTAAAAATTCGATTTTTATATATTGAACAGCGAAGTAAAAATTCGATTTTTATATATTGAATAGTGAAGTAAAAAAATAGCATAGAAAAAATTCGATTTTTATATATTGAATAGCAAAGTAAAAAATTCGATTTTTAAATTGAATAGCAAAGTAAAAATTCGATTTTTATATATTGAATAGCGAAGTAAAAATTCGATTTTTATATATTGAATAGCGAAGTAAAAATTCGATTTTTATATATTGAATAGCAAAGTAAAAATTCGATTTTTATATATTGAATAGCATAGAAAAAATTCGATTTTTATATAATGAATAGCAAAGTAAAAATTCGATTTTTATATATTGAATAGCGAAGTAAAAATTCGATTTTTATATATTGAATAGCGAAGTAAAAATTCGATTTTTATATATTGAATAGAGAAGTAAAAATTCGATTTTTATATTTGAATAGCGAAGTAAAAATTCGATTTTTATATATTGAATAGCGAAGTAAAAATTCGATTTTTATATATTGAATAGCGAAGTAAAAATTCGATTTTTATATATTGAATAGCGAAGTAAAAATTCGATTTTTATATATTGAATAGCGAAGTAAAAAATCGATTTTTATATATTGAATAACATAGAAAAAATTCGATTTTTATATATTGAATAGCGAAGTAAAAATTCGATTTTTATATATTGAATAGTGAAGTAAAAATTCAATTTTTATATATTGAATAGCGAAGTAAAAATTCGATTTTTATATATTGAATAGCAAAGTAAAAATTCAATTTTTATATATTGAATAGCAAAGTAAAAATTCGATTTTTATATATTGAATAGCAAAGTAAAAATGTGATTTTTATATACATAGCAACAATATAAAAATGTGATTTTTATATATGTAGTGAATACGGGCGATAAAATTGACAAGAGGCGGACACGGCAAGATCTTCTACATTTGAAGAATCGAGGCGTTGGATTAGCAATTCAGTGAGAACTTCTCGCCTTTAATTTATTTTTCTAGTTGAAATATATATACTAGGATGCAGACAGTGTTTAGTAGCACCCGACACCCGTCGTCCACAGACCATGGATGGCTTGTATGCTTGTTTGTCTGATTTTTATGTGTAGTTGATTGTGTGATGTGAAACGAAATAAAATATTTTATAGCGGAAAATATTTTATAGTTAAAAATTAGAATTTTTAACGTGTATATGAAATGAAATAAATTAATATAAACAAATCGAACGATTTGTTTATATACACACATTTGACTGATATTGATTGGGATGATAAATTTTACACATCGCCCAACTGCACAAATAAAATCTGTGTTTGATTGTTTGAAACCCCACACGGGTACTGGGATGATATACGACATACACTAATCCCAATAATTAGTTGTATGTCGATCGATTGATTGACAGACTGTTATAAGCGTTAAATATTTATATTTGATGCTTATACAGTGTAGAATGCACTTTGGATGATGGTTGATTATTCATTGTTGTTATTGTATACATGTGTCGTAGAAAATCCATAGAAATAAAATCTATGGTAATTGATTGGGCTTCATTCCAGTTTTGAATAGAAATATTTGAAAAAGAATATTTGAAAAGGAAATATTTGAAATAGAATATTTGAAAATAGAAATATATAAAGCCATGTTGATTAGATTGACGTCATTTTGACGTGAACGACATTTATATCGATTTTATTCATTTTATAATGAATATCAAAAGTGAATAGAAATGAATTCGAATTGAAAGTGAATAGAAATGAATTCGAATTGAAAGTGCATAGAAATGAATTTGAATTGAAATTGAATAGAAATGAATTCGAATTGAATGAAATTGAAAACGAACTGAAATTGAATTAAAAATCGATTTGAATTGAAATCAATTTGAAATGAATTTAAATCGAATTTATAAGGAAAAATTCAATTTTGATTTGAATTTTAAAAGAAGTTGAAATCGTTTTGGAAAACGAATTTAAAACGGTTTATAAAGCACGTTTTGAATTGAAATCGATGAAGTATATATTATATATATAATATAATGGCCTGAATAGAACGCGTCGCGCCGCGGCAGTTCGGGAATTTCGACCATTGACTTCGAATGGATATTGCGGGAGATCCGACCGTCGGATTCTCCTAAAACCAGAACCGTTGGGTTCGTATCGAAAAGAGCTTTCTAATGAATATTGGAAATTTGAAATCTAATGGTTGGATTTGGAATTATGTCCAAATCAAATATGAAAAAGGTCGCTGTAAGTGCAGTTCGATGGCCGTTGATGGAAATCGACTGTACGGGCCTTGATAAAATTATTAAAAATAGCAATAATTTGTGTAAAATCGTAAGAAATGATTTGGGAAGAATTGGGATGAAAAACTCCATATTTGAAAAGATAAAAATAGATTTTTATCGAAATAAACTAGTTTTGAACTAGGATTATAATTTATTTATTTTTAAAGTAAATAAATTGAATTTGAAAAGGATTTTAAAAGTAACCAGAATTTCCAATAATTGAATTGGAATGGATTTGAATCGAAATTGTCTTTGGATTATTTCGATGTTGGATTTCAGGATTATACAGATGTTGCTATGGAAATTTGAAAGATATATATCTATATCGTTATTTCCAATACGACATTTGTTAGTCGTAGAATTTGATATTAAATATAAGCCGATATATTTTCTATTTAGAGCCTTGTATTTAATATCAAATGTGATTTGGGTTTGTCGTGAATGGTGTCTTCATTTGCACTGTTCTTAAGCCCAGGTGAAAAAAGATTAAATCTTTTTATTTAGATTAAATTAAGTGTACCAATTAAATAATATTTAATTGGAATTGAACTGGTATTGATTTTTGGGTTTATCGTGAACAGTGTTTTAAATAACACTTGTTCTTTAACCCGATAATTAATGAATGTGATTTTGGGTTTATTGTGGGTCGTGTTTTAAATGACATTGGTTCTTTAACCCAGTTAAAGACAGGATATTGATTTCTGTGAAGATTAAAACTAAGTGGAGTTTTAATGAATCTTTAATTAGATTGAAATGATCGAGAATGGAGTATCACCAGTTTTACTCCAAGCGATAGGTAAATCTTTAATTAGATTTGAATGTGAAATGGTAATTGAATTTACCGATAACACCGTGGTGTTAGATATGAAGTATTACCAGTTTTACTTCATGGGATGAATAGGTGGGGATTGGGAAATAAAATAAATGATTATTCCGGTGTGATTCGCTAATCCCGACTAGTTTGAATTGATATTCAAAGAAGGTTAAAGAATAAATTTAAAGAATTTATCTTTGATAAAATTAATGGGAACCTTTCCCAAATTAGAAGAATATTTGAATAAACGAATATTCTGAATTGGAATGAGGCGTATGTCGTGTTTGTGTAACACTTGTTGATTATATACGCGGGTGATTCAGAAAGACCGGGTTTATCCCATTCTGAATAACTGATTCGATGTGGTGTCGAAGATGAAGACGGTGGTTGAAGACCGGAGGTCTTCACGTCGTTTGGGTGATTGCTGATGATCTTGATTGGGCCGTACACCCAAGAGGAGGGAATCAGTTAGTGATCGTCCAGACGTACTTGGAGATCGATGGATATGCGGGGTACTAGGTGCCTCCGGTTTCGTTCAGACCCAGAACGAACTTGTAAATGGACTGTGTGTCTGACATTGGATTTTATTCTGTGTGATTGATTTCTTTTAAATATATTTCTGTTTGGCGGCGGAGAATTTGTTCTCTTGCTTAACGCCTTTCTCTGAGACGTACGAGTTCAGGGGTTATATATTGATGGATATCACACGCATGGAGTGAATTGCCTGTGTGGCAATTGATCAAGGCTTCTGTTGAAAAGCAAAGTTTTGTGGTGATGATCAAAGCACGGCCTGTGTGGCATAGCTTTGTGTAACGTGAATTCGCGAGCCTCACACCGCGATGGTGAACCAAAAACGGGAGAGGACCTCAGGGAGGACATGCATTTCTTTCTAGCTAGAAGTGGCGTCAGTGGTTTTACACACCCTGACGAGTTTGACTTATGTGGTTGTTACTGTTGCGAGGCGCCTCGGTTTGATCGGACGATCCGGGTCCGATGGAGTCATTCGTTGGCTCATTTACGCCCCATAGGGCAGGGAGACATATTGTTCAGGCATAATAATCCACATCGGTGGACCGGCCCCTGACGATCCAAGGGGCAGTTGCGGCTGTTCCTGAGGCTCGGGCTAGACAGTCTCGAATCGGTTGAGGACTATCTTTTGCCTCGGTTCACAGACGGAAATCCAATTTCCAAATACGTGACATTTGCGGTTTTATTTGTAGAGCCTAGTATGGCGACATAGTGGGATGGGGCGCTTATGCCGTCTATGATTGATACTTATGATTGGAAATTGTTTTATACACTATGCACTTATAATAGTATCAAATGATTTGTTTTAAACGTATCAAGCATTCTTGGCTATTATAAGGTAAAAACCCTATCCTCCGGCTTGCGTTGCATTGTGTGATGGGAACTGGGTCTTATAATAGATTCATTTTTCTTTATTTAGCATTGCGTTGTTTGTTTTATGCAGTGGTGTTCTTGGAAGGAAACCCGTTCCGTGTTATACGGCGTGGTCCCTTGATTCACCTGGCTTTAAAAATAAAGATTAATAACTGTTTTAGTTCTCACACCAGTCCCATGACTGACCTGGAGTTCATTGTTTTAACCTAAACTCTGGGTGCCCTTATTTTGACACGGGCAGCTAGTAGTTTTGGTTTTGCAGATTTATATTCACAGGATCCTGGTTTACAGCTGGAATGATATCCGGAAAGCTTTGTATCCGTATATCTCTTCTAGTTGTGTATTGTATTATTTCTGTTGCGATGTATTTAAATTTAATTTAAATCTCTGATATTTCTGTGTAATATTGATGCATTTATACTCTGTATATTCTTGTATTCTGATGAAATTGTTGTAATATACAATGAAATGTTCTTCCGTCTGCATTCTATTTTGTCATGTTCTAAAAACGATCAGGCGCTTCGAACGATCTAGATCGCTTTACTACTGATTCGGATCGAGCGAAATTCCTTGTTGTCACAATAATCCACCACCATTAGAATTTGCTTTTCATATCTGGCCATACACGTAATGCTGAGTCAATGGGTGAACCTAGAAGTAAAAAATAGCCCAGGCACGAAGCTTAGAATGGGACTTGCATGTCACTAGGTCGACCCCGGGTCGACACCCATGACCTACGATATTTTTTCCTACTTGAATTTCAAATTGTTGTCTTAAACTTTGAAAGCTCAAATCTTCTTCCTATCCGATTTACACGAACTTGGGATCTATCTGAACTAGAATTTCGAGACTAACATAACAGTAAAGTCAATTTTACATAAATTTAGATGTTTAATTAAGAAATACCTATTTTATAGTTATAGTATATTAAATTATGAGGTGTTAAACGTGACTTCGACAAGCCTCACAACCTGAGAATGGCCTAAAATAGGATGAAAGACAATAGAGTAAGGACATGCGTTTTCTTCTAGCAAAAAGTAATGCCGTGATATGAAGCTTAAGCAATTTACTTATGTGGATTTATGGATTGAGGCGCCTCGGATGATGGTCAAATATGACATGTACGACGGTCAAATACGACCTGGAAACATATTATTTAGGAGTAACCCTAACCCTCCTGGAATTGGTGGGCCGGCTCTGCCACTCTAGGTGCACATGCGTATGAATCCAGGACATCTTGCTAGAGATGTGTTCTGAATCGGTTAAGAAAGATCCTTTGCCTTGGTCATTGATGGAAATCCAACTTCCAATACAAACCTTGCATTTTTAGTTGTAAACCTATATGGCGACATAATAGGATGGGGTATCAGGCCGTCTAAGTTTGATACATTTTCGAAATTGATTTTACGTTAAGCACTAGTAATAATAAAAGAGAAATTTCGCGTATCAAGCATATTTGCAAATATAAGGTAAAATTTCATCCTTCGGTTTGTGCTTGCATTGTGTGATGAGACTTGAGTCTTATAATAGCTTCATTTTTCAAAAAGCATTGCGAGTTTTTATGGTTGGATTCAGGTGGAGTAAACCCGTTCCATGTTATATGGCATGGACCCGTGATTTATCTAACTTGAAATGAAGTAAATAACTGTTTTTGGTTCTCACACAGTCTCATGACTGACTCGTTGACCTAAACTCTAGGTGCCTATATTTTCCACACAAGCAGCTAGTAGTTTTGGTTTTGCAGATATTTCTAAGCAGGATCCTGGATTATGGCTGGAGCTATACTGTGGATTATTTGGTAGGCTTTTGTTGTGTGTATTTATGTTCCCGCTGTATCATAATTTACCATTCTCTGGTATATATATTTTTTCCACCATGAATCAATTATTTGTATTGTGACATATTCTTGAACTCTGTTGTAAGATTGTTGCAATAACAATGAAGTATCCATTTATGTTATGTTCTGATGTGTATGTACCCATAACAATCCATTTTTGAGAACATTTCGAGTGGGCTAATTACCGGCTTGAAGCGGGCCCGAAAGCGAGTTGTTACGGAAGTGGTATCAGAGCTTTGCTTTATAAAGCTTTGAGGGTAAACGCATTAGAACAAGATGAAAGAATTCACCAGAGATAGGATTAGTAATATCCTATAAGACTAACTCATAAAAGATGGGATCAGCTGTAACACCCCATGTATTCTGTAACAGTGAAATTCACAAATTAAAGTATAATAAATTTCAAATCAAGGAATTAAGGGAAACGGGATACGCTATTGCGTTCGTCTCGGAATTCTGCTTGGGATAGAGTCCGAGTTTGCGCAAAACGGACTCCGTATGAAGAAGATATGGCCTCCGGAAGTTTCAGAATTCAGTTTAAAATTCAAACAGACCAAAACAGCTCGGAAATCAGATTTAAAATTCAAAAATCGGGCCGGATTGGCCAGGGTGGGAATTTTCCCGCCCAAGACACCCAGGTCGACTGGGTAGTCGACCTGGGGGTCGACTAGGGGGTCGACCTGGCCCCTGAGCCAGGTCGAACCCAGCCCCCCTGGCTGGCCTGGTCTGTGTTTGGTCGATTTTCTGAGCCTTGCCTTGTCACAAGGGCTAGGTGTCAGCTCCTGGTTGGTCTCTCCTTCAAACGAACGGCTATTATTAAACCAATCTCCATCGACGGTCCTAATCAACTCACAAACTCTATAAAAAGGACCTAAGTCTCACCCTAATTCATACAAACAAAAATGGAGATGAGACCGTCAGGCTGCTGAGGAAAGACTAGGAATAGCCGTCAGAAATTGAGAGACAATTAGGAGACAATTCGAAAGCTTAAAGCAACATCAATTAAATCAAAACAACGCCTACAACAAAGGATAGCATCTCCAAATTCAGAATTCAGATTCCTGAATTGAAGATTCGTCGTACGTTGTAAGTAGAATGCTATTCCGATGTGAATGAACAATTGAGTTTTTATTTATGTAAAATGAGAAATGGAATTGTACTTAATTTAATTCATGATTGTATGTTGCTATGATTCTAATTCTGAATCGGTTTGGGATATTGTGGTATAACGATGTTAGGCTTATTGGATATTTGCAAGTATATGATTCATGTTAACAACCATATGTTGTGGTAGTTTATTTGAGATTCATGCAAGTGTATGATTCACTATTATGTCAATACGATGTACATACTTTTATGATCACTTTTAGTGTGTAATTGGATTCAACTAAGTACTATGGTTTATATGGATTTATGTTGGAATTGGCATCGTGATTCAAGTGTAAAACCATACTTTTGTATTAGAGACAAAAGTAAGCATCTTTATGAATATGACTAAACTATGTTTAGTGTTATGCCTAATTGAAAAACATGTTTTAGGCTTATGTTGTTATCAAAATCATATGATGATATATGTGACACATAATTAGGTTAGATTTACATGCCTATTGCAAGTTTACATGAATAGATTAAAAACCATGATTCATGATTATATGAATAGAATGATTCATGTTTAAGTATGTTTATGCCATGATTATATGCTATTACAATGCAAGTTCACAAGTGCCAAACTTATGTTAATTAGTTCGCTATGTTGCAAGTTCATGCGTTCACACTCCCCTTTTTATGTTACTTAGAATATATAAACACCATGTTCTAAGCCTCCCCTTTTTCATGTGGCTAAGTTGAGTTTAAATATTAAACCCAACATATGTTATATTTTAGCGAACGTATAAAAACGGGGGTAATGACGTTTGGGTTAAAATATAAAAACATATGTGTTGGCATGTTTGACGCATGCCAACAACCTTGAAAAACAGTTAAGTGGCATAAATTAATTTTACCCAATAAAGATGAATTTGAATAGTGGGCCGCAAATATTTACATATAAAAAGGAAAGAGACAAAATATGTAAATGTAGAAAATACGATGTGTTTAACCCGAGGTTGGATTGAGTTGTGATGTAAACCTGCCCGGAACCGCCCGACTGTCCAGTAGTCACAACAATACCTATCCAATGTGGGTGGTTAAACACGGAGCCCAACAAAGACCCAAGGTTAGACTGAGTTGTGGCGTAAGACTGCCCGGACCCAACCGGCAACAGGCAGCCACAACAACACCTGTCTAATGTGAGAGGTCGAGGCTTTAATAAGACAATTAAGGCTGAGTCAGGATTGATAGGATTAAGTAACCAAAAATGGAACATGCTAAACTATACAGACTGATTGGGGGTTAGGTTTACAAAACACTTAACCAACTTAGCATGTTGGCTAGAAATAGAAAACCTAGTAGCGGGGACCCTTTTCAGCAGTAACCCTACAAGGTGTATCAGAATACCCTGAACTAGGCAGGGTGGGGCACGATTACTGGGCTGACTGTAAGAGGTCAAATCGACGGCGGTGGTGCAGCAGTGTAGGTTCTAACGGGGTGCGGGCGTGCACACACTCCGGCGCAGAAAAATAAGGCACTGGGCACCAGTAGCATACCTGTGCATTCTAGGATTGTGTCGGGCCGCCACCATGGGACTTGATACACCCTATGGTGGGACCAGCATAGGCAACTACAACATCGGGGGCCGTAAGACACATGTAACTATGCGAGTAGGAGCCGATCATTAGAAACGAATCACTTCACCCTGATTATGGGGCGCCTGTTGGGAACTAGTTTATATGGATGCAGAGATTAATATGGGGTACGATAAGTACATTCGACTCTAACTTAACCTAGTTTATTGTACTTTTCCCATTTCCCGTTTATACTAATCATGCCCTGTTCTTTATTCATAGACTGAATAGTCCTAGACTTACTCAGGATTTATGTCTGACTCTACTTTTCTTTCGTCCCCCCTCCCAGGTCTACAGGGAGGGAATACCGCAGCTTGACCAGTTTACACATCCAGCTTGAAGAGAAAGAATGTATTGCCTGGATCTTTTTCATTTGGACTATGGCTTTGGACAGCAATTATGGGACTTATGCAGTTTACTTATGTTTTTATGCTTCTTTAAATAATGTAATCAAGACAGTTATGAAAATGTTATGTTTTTGGAAGTATTGTAAGACAAATTATGACATGGTTTGTGTAACACGTATTTTATTGAAATAAAAATTGCTGTTGCTTTCCGCTGTTCAAAAATATGTGTATTTATATCTGTCTTGTGTATCTGTGACTTATACTTATAAACCTCCACCAAAATTAGGGCATTCCCTTTAAGAGTGACCCTAACGGAGGTGGGGTGTTTCACTTGGTATCAGAGCATAGGTTTACCAGAAAAGATAAAAAGTTTTGAAAATTTATTTTCAAAGGAGAATTTAAAGAAGCATTCTTAAAGATAAAATATTATTTTATTTTAAAAAAAGCAAAGTCTCCCAAAGCCATAGGTACCATCTTTTATCCTTCATTTTGAATCTATCCTTTTTGTTTCAGCATGTCCGAAGAACTTAACTCGCCAGAGGGTATACCCATACCTGGTTGGTTTAGACGATTCTTAGAAGCAAGGGCCACTCAGCCAGATCCTACCGTTCCTCCTCCCCCCGCTGCAGGAAATCATCCAGCTGCAGCAGCACCTCTTCCTCCACCTCCTCCGCGGGGAAATACTTTTGCTAAGATATGTAAAGATTTTAAAGCTATGGGAGGAAAGGACTTTCATGGAACCGAGTTATTCGTGGTAGCCAGGAATCGGCTGAAGGAAACAGAGGACCTATTCGTCATCTTTGAGGTAGAAGATAGGCAGAAGGTACAACTGGCAATATGGCTACTTAAAGGCGAGGCTTCCTACTGGTGGGAAGTCACTAATGCAGAAAGACCGGTGGGAACATGGGAGGACTTTAGGGCAAGGTTTGAGGCTAAATTTCTCTCAGAAGCTGAAAGGAGTCTTCAGTTGGAAAAATTCTTATTTCTTAAGCAAGGGAATATGACAGTCAAAGATTACGTTAACCAGTTCAATCAGCTGGCTAGGTTCGGACAGGACCTAGTCAACACCCCGTACAAAAAGGCTCTCCGCTTTGTCAAGGGGTTGAATGTGCGATTACACAGTTTGGCCATGACCCATATACCCATGGGAGCTACGTATGAAAGGTTGGTGCAGATGGCACTGCTGAATGAAGAGGATAAGGGCAAGAAGGAGACAAAGGCAGAATGCTCTCAAGGGAAGAAAGAGGGTTTACAGCCTAAGAAGACAGACTTTAAGAAGGGCAGGAAAGACAACAAAGAGAAGAGGAAGTGTAATTTCTGTGGCAAAGTGGGGCACTTAGTGAAAGATTGCCGGAAAAAGAAGGCCAAGATGAATGGTGAGTGCTTTTCTTGCGGTGAGACAGGCCACCTGGCTAAGGATTGCCCAAAGAAGCGAGGGCAGGGGCAGAGGGCTGGATCCACCTCAGGGGCACAAGTTCATGCGCTAGAAGCGCCACCTCTGCAGCAGCGAGGTATAAATACTTCTGTAGAAAGTGTAGTTTATCTTTATGATCACCCAGTTCGCACTTTATTTGATTCTGGCGCATCACACTCCTTTATCTCATCTGCTTTAGTAGAATCTCTACACCTAGAAACTAGAATGGTAGAGGACCCCTTAATTGTTTCAAATCCAATTGGGGGCCCAGCTCATTTGTCTATGATCTGTGTGGGATTGAAAATTTCTATTCTAAGCGTAGAATTTAAATGTAGTGCCTTTGTTTTGGGCTTTTCGGGATATGGTTTGATTTTGGGCATGGATTGGTTATCCAGTAATGGTGCCATCCTTGATTGTGAGAAAAAGGTGGTTAGACTTCTGACCCAACTCGGTAATACTCTGGAAATTACTTGTAATCCCTCGTATGCGGTTATGCTTAGTTATCTTGAATCGCTAGATGCTTCTGTTGAAAATTTGCAATCGGTTAAAGTGGTCCGGGAATATCCGGATGTCTTCGAAGAGGTGAAGGGCTTACCTCCGAAGCGGGAAATAGACTTCCGCATATATCTTGTAGATAATGCAAAGCCCGTTGCGTTGCCCGTTTGACACATGGCTCCACGGGAAAGGAGAGAGCTCAGTAAACAGATTAAAGAGCTTCTAGAGAAGGGGTTCATTAGGAGGAGCATTTCAGGATGGGGCGCTCCAGTGGTGTTCGCTACAAAGGTGGATGGTTCACTCCGTCTATGTGTTGACTATAGGGAGCTCAACAAGCTAACGAAAAAGAATAGGCACCCTCTCCCCAGAATTGACGATCTGTTTGATCAGCATGTAGGAGCATCTGTTTTCTCCCAACTCGATTTAGCGACCGGTTTTCATCAGCTAAGGGTGGCTGAAGATAGCATCGATAAAACGACATTCAGTACCCCAGACGGCTTCTTTGAATGGCTTATCATGCCTTTCAACTTGACAAACGCACCCGCTTACTTTGTGGACCTAATGAGTAGGGTGTTCAGAGATTTCCTCAATAAGTTCGTAGTGGTCTTCGTAGACGATATCTTGATCTTCTCAAAGAGTGAAGAAGAGCATGCTCAGCACCTAAGGGCAATCATGGAAACTCTGCGAGTCCATCAGCTAAAAGCCAAATTCTCCAAATGCCACTTTTGGAGAGAAGAAGTGAGGTTCCTTGGGCACATAGTATCCAAAGAAGGGTTAGCTATGGACCCTGTTAAAGTAGTAGCGGTACAGGATTGGAAGACACCAAAGAACGCAACAGAAGTCCGAAGCTTTCTCGGGCTAGCAGGCTTCTATCGGAAATTCATTAGAGACTTTGCAAAGATATCAGCTCCGCTCACAAAGCTGACCAAGAAGAATCTAGTGTTCAATTGGGACTTGGATTGCGAGTTTGCTTTCCAACGACTAAAAAGGGCTCTTACAACAGCCCCAGTTTTGACGTTGCCAGATGGAAGCAAGATGTTCACAGTTTATACAGATGCATGTAGGACAGGGCTAGGCGCTGTCTTGATGCAAGAAGGAAGGGTAGTAGCTTATGGCGGAAGACAGTTGAAAGTGCACGAAAAGAACTACCCGACCCACGATCTTGAGGTAGCCGCCATCGTCTTTGCACTCAAGTCTTGGCGACACTATCTCCTAGGTGAGAAGTTCGAACTTTACACTGACCATAAATCGTTGGAATATCTTTTCTCGCAGAAAGATCTTAATTTGAGGCAACAAAGATGGATGGAGTTTCTTGCCTCGTACGATTTCGAGATCTCCTATACTCCGGGCAAAGGCAACGTAGTGCCAGACGCGTTGAGCCGAAAGAAACTAACCCTAAGCCCGCTGTTTGTTGAAAGACAAAGCCTAGAGTTTATAGCCAGCTTTGACTTTAGGCGCTCCTCCGATTTTGTACCGGGCTTCCTAGCATCTCTCGAAGTACGCCCGACTTTAGTAGACGCAATAGGGATAGCACAACGCGAAGACCCTCAGCTTGTGGAGACGATTGATAGGCTCATTAGGGGTGAGACTTCAAGTCACCTCAACAGATACTCCATCGACGATAAGGGTTGGCTAAGGCGAGACGGAAGACTATGCGTCCCACAGACAAGGGATTTAGTTAAGAAGGTTCTCGAGGAAGCACACCACTCCAAGATGATGATACACCCAGGCGGGGATAAAATGTACAAGGACATAAAAAGAACTTTCTTTTGGAATGGCATGAAGAAGGACGTGGCAGATTTTGTTTCTAAGTGTATGGTGTGCCAACAGGTTAAGGCGGAACAGAAAAGGCCTGGCGGTCTGCTCCATCCTCTAGAGGTCCCGCAGTGGAAGTGGGATAGTATCTTAATGGACTACATTGATAGGCTGCCTAGGTCCAGAAGAGGCAACACCGGCATTTGGGTAATAGTGGATAGGCTTACTAAAAGCGCCCACTTTTTACCTGTCAAAAGTAAAAGAACTGCCTCATCCCTAGCATCTCTTTACCTCAAGGAAATTGTTCGACTCCATGGAATACCATCTAGCATTGTTAGTGACCGAGACCCTATCTTCACAAGTGAGTTTTGGCGGAGTCTGCAAGAAGAGGTAGGCACACAGTTATGCTTGAGCACAGCCTATCATCCCCAAACCGATGACCAGACAGAAAGAGTGAACAGAGTTTTGGAGGACCTTTTAAGACTGTGCGTCCTTGACTTCGGAGGGACGTGGGAAGACCATCTTCCTTTGGTGGAATTTGCCTACAACAACAGCTACCAAGCAACCATCGGAATGGCGCCCTTCGAAGCTTTATATGGAAGACCGTGCCGATCGCCCACTTTTTGGTGGGAGTCTACCGACAAGCTTATACTTGGACCAGATATGATCCGAGAGACTTCGGAAAAAGTAGACTTAATACGAAGAAGAATGAAGACGGCCCAAGACAGACAAAAATCCTACGCCGACAAAAGGAGGACCGACCTTGAATTTGAGGTTGTGGACACAGTTTTTCTTAAGGTATCTCCGCTAAGGAACGTTGTTCGTTTTGGAACCACAGGAAAGCTAGCACCACGGTTCGTAGGACCGTTTCCTATTATTGAGAAAATAGGGAAAATGGCCTATAGATTAGAGCTACCTGAAAAGCTGGCCGGAGTTCACAACGTTTTCCATGTTTCGCACCTCCGAAAATGTCTACATGAATCTACTGAAGTAGTAGATCCAAATATCCTGGAAGAAGCTGAAGTGGAACGCGAAGAAACCGTGAGGAAATTTCCAACCCGCATATTAGGAATGGAAGTGAAGAAGCTGCGCAACCGCGAAGTCAAGCTCGTCAAAGTTCAGTGGAGCGACGCCGAGGGAGACGCAACTTGGGAAACTGAAGCTAGAATACGTGCAGCCTACCCTTTTCTTTTCGAGGGTACATCTTTGATCTTTCTTTTTCCTTAAGTTGCGCTTTTAACTATCTTTTTAGGTATATCTCCTCGACCTTATCTTTTAGGAAGAAACCCTTTGGATGAAAACATGTAATTGAAACATGTTATGGATGATGGTTACAAGTGGTTGCAAGTGATTGCTAGTGGATGCTCGTGGTTGCATATACAAACACAATTTAGGTTTTAGATCGGCTCAGTCACTTCATACTGCATATGCATAAATGTATTTATATTCGTATATGGTTGAAGTTTAATGTGTTGTCATATGGATGTTGCATTTATATGAATGATTGTGCACTCATGTAGAATAATGAATAGGAGAAAGTGCATACATAATGGATTCATGGCACTTACATAATTTGCATTAAGGAGGTCAACTGAATCAGTAGACCGACTTATTTGCACTAGATAAGTACATGTACACACACTTCGCATATGATCATGAAGCATTAGAAGTCTTTTAAGGACAATGGATGCTCGTGTTTGATGGATGAGTAGATGGATGTTTGGATGTTAGGACGTATATTCTTCCTGAACTTGAAGATTTCGGGGACGAAATCCTTTTAAGTGGGGGAGAATGTAACACCCTGTGTATTCTATAACAGTGAAATTCACAAATTAAAGTATAATAAATTTCAAATCAAAGAATTAAGGGAAACGGGATACGCCATTGCGTTCGTCTCGGAATTCTGCTTGGGATAGAGTCCGAGTTTGCGCAAAACGGACTCCGTATGAAGAAGATATGGCCTCCGGAAGTTTCAGAATTCAGTTTAAAATTCAAACAGACCAAAACAGCTCGGAAATCAGATTTAAAATTCAAAAATGGGCCGGATTGGCCAGGGCGGGAATTTTCCCACCCAAGACACCCAGGTCGACTGGGTAGTCGACCTGGGCTACCCAGGTCGACTGGGTAGTCGACCTGGGGCACCCAGGTCGACTACATAGTCGACCTGGGGGTCGACTAGGGGGTCGACCTGGCCCCTGAGCCAGGTCGAACCCAGCCCCCCTGGCTGGCCTGGTCTGTGTTTGGTCGATTTTCTGAGCCTTGCCTTGTCACTAGGGCTAGGTGTCAGCTCCTGGTTGGTCTCTCCTTCAAACGAACGGCTATTATTAAACCAAGCTCCATCGACGGTCCTAATCAACTCAGAAACACTATAAAAAGGACCTAAGACTCACCCTAATTCATACAAACAAAAATGGAGATGAGACCGTCATGCTGTTGAGGAAAGACTAGGAATAGCCGTCAGAAATTGAGAGACAATTATGAGACAATTCGAAAGCTTAAAGCAACGTCGATTAAATCAAAACAACGCCTACAACAAAGGATAGCATCTCCAAATTCAGAATTCAGATTCCTGAATTGAAGATTCGTCGTACGTTGTAAGTAGAGTGCTATTCCGATGTTAATGAACAATTGAGTTTCGATTTATGTAAAATGAGAAATGGAATTGTACTTAATTTAATTCATGATTGTATGTTGCTATGATTCTAATTCTGAATCGGTTTGGGATATTGTGGTATAACGATGTTAGGCCTATTGGATATTTGCAAGTATATGATTCATGTTAACAACCATATGTTGTGGTAGTTTATTTGAGATTCATGCAAGTGTATGATTCACTATTATGCCAATATGATGTACATACTTTTATGATCACTTTTAGTGTGTAATTGGATTCAACTAAGTACTATGGTTTATATGGATTTATGTTGGAATTGGCATCGTGATTCAAGTGTAAAACCATACTTTTGTATTAGAGACAAAAGTAAGCATCTTTATGAACATGACTAAACTATGTTTGGTGTTATGCCTAGTTGAAAAACATGTTTTAGGCCTATGTTGTTATCAAAATCATATGATGATATATGTGACACATAATTAGGTTAGATTTACATGCCAATTGCAAGTTTACATGAATAGATTAAAAACCATGATTCATGATTATATGAATAGAATGATTCATGTTTAAGTATGTTTATGCCATGATTATATGCTATTACAATGCAAGTTCACAAGTGCCAAGCTTATGTTAATTAGTTCGCTATGTTGCAAGTTCATGCGTTCACACTCCCCTTTTTATGTTACTTAGAATATATAAACACCATGTTCTAAGCCTCCCCTTTTTCATGTGGCTAAGTTGAGTTTAAATATTAAACCCAACATATGTTATATTTTAGCGAACATATAAAAACGGGGGTAATGACGTTTGGGTTAAAATATAAAAACATATGTGTTGGCATGTTTGACGCATGCCAACAACCTTGAAAAACAGTTAAGTGGCATAAATTAATTTTACCCAATAAAGATGAATTTGAATAGTGGGCCGCAAATATTTACATATAAAAAGGAAAGAGACAAAATATGTAAATGTAGAAAATACGATGTGTTTAACCCGAGGTTGGATTGAGTTGTGATGTAAACCTGCCCGGAACCGCCCGGCTGTCCAGTAGTCACAACAATACCTATCCAATGTGGGTGGTTAAACACGGAGCCCAACAAAGACCCGAGGTTAGACTAAGTTGTGGCGTAAGACTGCCCGGACCCAACCGGCAACAGGCAGCCACAACAACACCTGTCTAATGTGAGAGGTCGAGGCTTTAATAAGACAATTAAGGCTGAGTCAGGATTGATAGGATTAAGTAACCAAAAATGGAACATGCTAAACTATACAGACTGATTGGGGGTTAGGTTTACAAAACACTTAACCAACTTAGCATGTTGGCTAGAAATAGAAAACCTAGTAGCGGGGGACCCTTTTCAGCAGTAACCCTACAAGGTGTATCAGGATACCCTGAACTAGGCAGGGCAGGGCACGATTACTGGGCTGACTGTAAGAGGTCAAATCGACGGCGGTTGTGCAGCAGTGTAGGTTCTAACGTGGTGCGGGCGTGCACACACTCCGGCGCAGAAAAATAAGGCACTGGGCACCAGTAGCATACCTGTGCATTTTAGGATTGTGTCGGGCCGCCACCATGGGACTTGACACCATATGGTGGGACTAGCATAGGTAACTACAACATCGGGGGCCGTAAGACACATGTAACTATGCGAGTAGGAGCCGATCATTAGAAATGAATCACTTCACCCTGATTATGGGGTGCCTGTTGGGAACTAGTTTATATGGATGTAGAGATTAATATGGGGTACGATAAGTACATTCGACTCTAGACAACTTAACCTAGTTTATAGTACTTTTCCCATTTTCATTTTATACTTATCATGCCCCGTTCTTTATTCATAGACTGAATAGTCCTAGACTTACTCAGGCTTTATGTCTGACTCTACTTTTCTTTCGTTCCCCCCCCCCAGGTGCACAGGGAGGGAATACCGCAGCTTGACCAGGTTACACATCCAGCTTGAAGAGAAAGAATGTATTGCTTGGATCTTTTTCGTTTGGACTATGACCTTGGACAACAATTATGGGACTTATGCAGTTTACTTATGTTTTTATGCTTCTTTAAATAATGTAATCAAGACAGTTATGAAAATGTTATGTTTTTGGAAGTATTGTTAGACAAATTATGACATGGTTTGTGTAACACGTATTTTGTTGAAATAAAAATTGCTTTTGTTTTCCGCTGTTCAAAAATATGTGTATTTATATCTGCCTTGTGTATCTGTGACTTATACTTATAAACCTCCACCAAAATTAGGGTATTCCCTTTGAGAGTGACCCTAACGGAGGTGGGGTGTTTCATCAGCGGTATCCTAAATGAGTTTGAAGAGTATTATATATAGATGAAAATGTATTTGCACGCACACACACACACTCACACACACACACACACACACACACATATATATATATGTAAAAATGAATTTGATTATGAAAGATTATATCTTATAATAAGAATTTGAGTATTTTATTTGATGTTGAGTTTGGACTATCGAGCATAAGAAGATTTTGAATATACACATAATTAACATATATCCGAAGTCCCAAATATACTAGATAGATATAGAATCATACTCTAGTCGCTTGGGAACGATTTTGGTGATTGTTGGGACATGATAAGTGTTTATTTTCAAGTTTCGAAAGTGGGATGTCTGTATAATTTCAATTGACTGGTGTAAGGACCAAGAACTTAGCTAGAGTTTAATGTTTGTAGTTTGACTTTGAAAATACACTTTGAGTATATAAAAGATATATGTTTTAACAACATATAAGTTGAAAATTTAATTAACCAATTGATTGCTGGTTGTGATGTTTAATAATTAGTTTAACTGCTAAAAAATGGAATGATAAATCAAATATGAGAATGGAAGTTAAATGAACCAAGTCAAATTTAGTGTTAATTGGAAATTAGTTAGGACTGGATATATATATATATATATATATATATATATATATATATATATATATATATGTATGTATGTATGTATGTTGAACAGGTCAGTGTATGGAAGTAGAGAAGAGGAATAAAATTGCAGGCCCCAGACAAAAGTACATATTTATTGTATTGGTTCGGTATGATAATTTTATGAGCCGATTGGCATGCCGCTTGGCTTTTGGGTTTTCTTTTAACTGATGAAGGTTAAGAGAGGCAAGTTGTAGTTGTACTGATTGGCTAGTACCAACGAGGTTATAAGGAAATTTTTCGAAATTTAAGGCGTTAGTCAAATTTCGAGAGGTTCTTAGAAAATTAAAATTCTAAGAACTTAAGTTGAACGAAGGTCGAGTTAGTTAAGTAAACGACCTTTAGTTCCATCTTCCTTTTAAGGGACGAAATGTTTTAAATGAGGGGGAATATAACAACCCATATTTTTAGTCAATTTAAATATGAATTTTAATTGATTTTAGTTAAATTTAGAGGTTAAATACTAAATCTAAACTTTAATTTTTTTGAAAAATAAATTATAAACTTGGTTTTATATTTTATTTGGATTAAAACAAGGTTAATAAGTTTTTAAAATCAATTTTAAGTGAAAATATTGAAAATCAGTAATTTAGTGTTATTTTGATGACTAGAAAATGAACATTTTTTCGAAATAGTCTCAGAATCTGACGAAACCACTTTTATTGGATACATAATGTCAAAATATGGTAAGATTTAAAATTTCAAGTCAATCGGAGTTAGTGTGTAAGCATAATATAAATGTGTATTAAAAAACTAGTTAAATTTTAGCGAAAGCTAGAAATAAGGCCATTTTTTCAAAAGGACTCTGAATTCGACGAGACTAATCTTATTGGAACCGTAATAGTGAAATATAGTAGGATTTCATATTTTGTGTTGATCGGACTTACGATTTGATCATACGAACTGAAAACGTATAAGGAATCGTCCTATTGAAATTTGACTTGAAATTAAGCAGTTTCAGGTAATATGGAACAGTTGAAAAAAACTTATAAAATGGTAAACGACGACATACTGACATATTAACATGTGTTAATAGTTTATAAAGTTTAAATAATTTATTTTTTGGAGATACTACCTTCCTAAGTTATGCCCTAAACTTAAATTAACCATTTATTAAAGTCATCCTTATATTCTTCCTACACAACTTCCTACCCATCCTACCCATTATACAACACATTGTACGCCACTTTGCTTGTCTATTTCTTCTCCTTTCTGTTTTCCATGTCCTTAGAGCATATGAAGTTCTTTCCTTTATTTAATTTAGTTTTTCCAATTTTTTAACCTTTTCTTCCTTAAGATCTCCATTATCTCTTTCCTCCTCCTTCCTTGGCCATGCCACCTCTTCCACCGCACCTCCCCTAACCCCTGTGCAAGTCTCCACAGCGCCATGCTCCAAAGTTGTGAACCCTCTTGCTCCAAAGACACCATCTTTCTCCATTTAAAACTTAAAAGTCACCTTTTTCCTCCTTAAAACCAAAACTCTACCACCGTAGCCCCTCCCTTGGGCTCCACAACCCCACGCCTGGCCCTACATAGCCAATTCCGACCCCACTCTAGCCAAGTAATGTGGTGGACCCCCTCCCCAAGTCGTGGCCCCCACCACCTATTTTAAGCCTTAAACCCTTTTAAAAATCACACATTTCCCCTTTAATTTGCAATTATTTATATATATATATATATATATATATTGTAATTATTGAATTTGGGGTGAAAATTGCAAGCTTGCAATTTGATAAAGTTAGGAAACCTACCTGAGAATTGTCGTAGTTTTTGGATGGCTTTGGTAAGAACTCTTCACCATAATTCTTTAACTAGTTCAATTAAACAGTAATTTATCTGGTTGATAATTCATTATGGTTTGATTGATTTGGTAATTATAAGTGATGTGGTTTAGATTTTGGAATTGATTAATTACTAAGTTAACATAATGCTAAAAATGACAATGGTAGTTGTAGTTGAGTTAATTACTCCTTAACAAGTTACTACGATTCACTAATGATCACTTGTTTAAGTCAAGAAAACTTGGTAACGTATAATATAAAATGATGTGATATCATTGACTGGTCGATATTAATTGGGAATAATCAATTAATTTGATGTATGTTGATGTGAATGAGTTTGTTAAATACAACAATGATTTTGTTAGTAAGAATTAATATCTTATTTAACAATGGTTTGATTTGGGGTTAAGTGTTAATGACCTTGGCACTTAAGTCAATGATGCCAATATGTGATCATTGGATGTTGATAGTTGTTCACAACTATTATTGGATGCTAATGATGTGTGAAATCGTATACATGGAATTATATGGTAATTGGTTGAATTTTATTCCAGTTCGGGATTAATTTGTATACTTTATTAATATAATATTCAGTGAAAAATAGAAGTTTGAATTTGATGTCCGATTTTGGATGAACATAAAATTTATAAAACTACAATGAATATTCATAACTGAAATGAATTGATTTATTATCATATAGAATTAGCATTTTCAAGTTTTATTTTTGAAATGAATAGTAATGAGTGAAAAGTCCGGTTAGATTATATATGGTGAGCATTAAAAGGAATTTCTTTACAAAAGTATCTTATTTATTTTTATAACGAATGTCAGGAAAATTCGGATTTCAAATAATAAGTTTTGAAAATAATATTATTTTAAAGATTTAAATAATATTAAAATGATTTAATATTGGAATATTTGATTTTAAAAGAAAATAATTGAAATACAATTTCCAGAAAAAATTATATATGTTTTATATGATTAATAAATTATTTTAGAAATGTTCTGCTTTGATTTTATTTATCAATCGAATTTGGTGTGAATAGGACTAGTTGCGCAGCGGTAGTTTGTGAAGTTCGACCAATTACTTTAAATCGATGTACCGGGAGATCCGACCATCGGATTCTCCTAAAATGAAAAATGTTGGTTTTGGAATGAAAAGATCTTTCAAGTAAATCTAAGAGTGTTAAAGTCCAACAGTTATGTTTTGAAAGAAGTTCAATTCAAATTTGAATAAAAGCAGCACTAATGCAGTTTAGGACCCGAAATGGGACCTGATTGAGATGGCTTATTTTTAAATTGTTAAAAATAGGAATACATTACGATAAATCATAATAAATGGTTTTAAAAGGTTTTGTATTGAATATTCGAAGTTTTGGAAAGATAAAAGACATTTTATCTAAATGTGTTGTTTAACAACTAAATTAAAGAACCAAAAGAAATATACGGTGATTCCTAAGAGTACAATTTAGTACCACCTGCGAGACCTAACTGGAAACTTTTTCATTAGTTGAGGGGTGGAAAGAACCGAAAGGACATCGAATATTTGAGTAAGAACAAATGAAGTTTCTATAAATAAAATATCCAGTGTTTAAAATTACATATTGGCATGAAAAGGGTTAAATATAACCAAAATTTTCCAATGTATGAATTGGATTGGGTTTAAATGGAAATAATCTTCGGATGTTTTAATATTTGATTTAGTAGTTATATAAATACTATTTGAGTAATTTGCAAGATATTGATATCATTATTCCCTATACGGTATATGTGGATTTCAGAATTTGATATTGAATATAAGTCGATATGATTTCTATTTAAAGCCTTGTATTTGATATCAAATTGGACTTTGGGTTTATCGTGAATGATATTTTTGAATAACATCTATTCTTTAACCCAGTTAACGACAGGATTTATTTCCAAGGTTAAGTAATCATTAAATAATGATTTTTGGAGACTAAAACTAGGTTAGAGTTTTAATAAATCTTTCAACAAAGATTGAAAACATAAGAGGGTAATTAAACTTAATAAATACTAGGTGTGTTAGATATGGAGTACCACCACTTTTGCTCCATGAGATGAATTAGATGGGAATGAGATAACGATATGAGCGATTACGTTTTGGAAAACTCAATAATCCCAATAATGCTTATGAACCTTTATTTCAGTTAAGTTTGTGAAAAGATATTTCATAATCTTTAAAATAAAGATTCAAACATGAAGTTTAAATGAAGTAAATCTTTGATAAGATTTATGGGAGTAATTCCTAATATAAAGAATATTTGAATAAAAGAATATTCTGAACTGGAATGTGACTTATGATACGTTTATATATCACTTGATGTTAATGATATGCTAGTTATTCGAAAAGAACGGGTTTCAACCCATTTTGAATAACCATACGATGAGTATTGAAGATAATTAAGATGGTGATTGAAGACCGGAGATCTTCACATTGTTTAGATTATTGCTGATGTCTCGATTGAGCCGTATACCCAAGAAGAGGTTATGAGTAGTGGTCGTCCAGGCATACTTGGAGATCGACGGATATGCAAAGGCCTCTCTCCCTTAGGGGACAAGGAATAAGGTGCCTTCAGTTAACTTTTAAATGGATGTATGTCTGACATTGTAAGTTACGTGTAACATCCCAGATTTTTGAATGTTAATTATGAATACTTAAATCTATTTTAAATATTGATTTGGTAATATAAATGAATTTTTAACGAACTTATTTATTAAAAACAAAGCCAAACATATAAATTTATAATATAATTAAAAAGAGCTCGTAACGGCGTGGTGTTTCATAATATTGAATTTCGAATTATTCGAATATGCAGGATCCGTTGTAAGTCGGATTTCTGTGAAATAAGAAACGTTTGAATCTATTTGATTTTATTTTTCTAATGAAAGAGAAAAATGGAGACTTCATATTACAAAATACGAGCTATTGCGAGTTATGTCTAATTCATATTTTCAAATAGTCGTTATGAAATTCATTAATAAACGATAACGTTTACTTAATAAATATAAATGAACTTTATATTAATGGAATATCGTTTAAACCCAGAATTTCAAATATCTAGTGTAATTTCTATATTGGTTGTAATTGAACTATTCGTTCTGATAAATACGATGATATTAATTTTTTATTATTATTTTGAATTGTTTTGGAATCAAATATTATTTTACTGATATTATATAAGCTTTAGGAGTAGTCGTTTTTCAAACAACCTCCGTTTTCGATGAAATGAATTTTATTGGAATACGTATATTAATTATTGCTAGATTTTCGATTTGGATCCAAAAGGAGTTGTTTTGTCGGCAGATGAAATTTAAAGTTGAAACGATAAATTAAAATATCGTCGTTGGGCAAACGGAGACTGTTTTCAACGTAATTAATTTCTTTGGGACCGGAACGCCAAGACGTAGTGATGCGTACATTTCCATTGCATTTGGGGGTTCGTACACGACGGTACGATTATCGAACATTTAACATAAATAACGACTAATACCGTTAGATATTTATAACCACGTAAAATATATGTACCATATTAAATCAATGTAAAATAAAAGTAACCTAGCCTATATATAATTTCTTTTAGTCGGCCTACCTACGTAGCTTAAACTGAATTATATATACACACTTGCTGTACAAAATAAAAACACATAAGTAGCGTTTGATTTCTGAACTGGGCAGTTAATGTTCGCGTCTGCGTCCGACGCGTCCGACGCGTCAGAGGTGGGTCCCACACTTTTGCCCCTTCAAGACGAACGGGTGAAAAGATAAGTTTCGCGTCCGACGCGACAAAATTTCTAGAATAGCCGATTCTTCCTTCTCTCCTTATATTTTCACTCCATTCCATCTCCATTTTCATCACTAATCAACATCAAATCCGAAAATTTCAGCTCTATTCACCTTCATCTCGTCGATATTTTCAGGTTTTTTTCCCTTAAATCTGTTTTTTTTTCTTATTTACTCCTCTTCCTATATAGTGTATTCACAATTTTTTTGTTACTTTTCCAGAATGGCCGTAAGTCAGTCATCGTCCACTCGCTCCATCGCCGAATGGACCAACGACACCACGAACGCGTTCATTGACGTGTGCATGCAACATCTGGGTACGCGTGCGCATAATGTTGGCGGATGGTATCAATTGATCGCCCAGGCGTTCAACGAGCGGACCGGCTTGGACTACAACGCTGGTCAAATGAAGAATAAATTCGATAACATGAAAAGAGATTGGGCACCTTGGAACAGACTGCTACAGATTGCTGGAGGGGGATGGATCGAGACGAGCTTGTAGAGTTATGCATGTCTGTACGCCGTGAGGAGGATGACTATCAGGATTGGGAGGTGGCGGTTATTCTGTAACAGCAGGACAGATTGGGTCACAACCCATTTTATTCTTTGCTTGAGAAGCCCGCACAGCTTAGGGCTTATGTTATTCATTTTTTTAGGCAGCTGAGGAGTGGACAGGTGTGATTCTTGTGGGTGTTGTGTCAGAATGTTGGAGTTTAGTTGTGTTGTTTTTTTTTGAATGGTGTTGTGGGTTTTTTTGAATGGTGTTGTGATGGTGTTGTTTTTTTTAAATCGTAGTTGTTGTTTTTTTAAATTCAGTAATATTTGTATTCTGCGTTTTACTATCTGTTCAACACTAAATACAAACAAACACAAACAATTAAAAATAATATATACAAAAAAAATAAAAAAAAATAACTTTGCCCCTTCCAAAATGCCCCTTTCGTAAAAAGAACACATTCCCCGTTCCCAATTATTCCCCTTCAAATGCCCCTTCCAAATGCCCCCTTTCAAATGCCCCTTCCCGTTCAAAATCAAACGGACCCATAGCCATCCTTCAGCCGACCAAGAAATATCTCACTCAGTATCGTACAAGCCTCTAAGAGACACACGCAGCTAAACAACCTTCTCCCTATCCTATATTCTGCGTATGTCCATTATATGAAATTCAAATCAAAACCAGTGTCACATCGACCTACAGATGAATCTACAATCTAGATGATGGAGACATTGTTTTTATCTTTTAATTCCTTCCTCCCTACGTTTCTCATATATATTTATCTATTGCCTTGTTTCATTTTATTTCTTCCCAGTAAAAGCATGTCCATTTCTTCACTTCAGCAATATAAACTGAAGCCTCCATATAAAAAAAACTAAGCGGCTTCAACTGCAAAACTAGCACATCGGTTTCTGTTTGTAGTAGAACGGACGCAGGTTGGGGACCAACTGTTGGTCTGAAGCATGAAGTGGGTGTCCATGCACGTGTGCTAGAAGGTTCAAGGTTGTCTCCGGGGGTGGCAGTCGGATGGAGGAGTCAGGGTGGTGAACTGAAGGAGGCAAACTGTGTTGAACTGTGGCATGAAGAAAAGTGGTAAAGATGGGTTGAAATATTTGCTGGGGAGGAATAGATGTGGCGATGAATTGTAAAGTAATGTACTAGAGGAGGTGTTCTAGGCAAGGTGGGGAAGCATTATATTATGTAGAAAGTGGGAACAAAAATGTGAAGAAAGTAAGAATACATGGAGGAAAGGGAGTTGTTGCCTGGAGTTACACCATTTGGAGTTGTAGTGATGGATTGGGACGAAGTACGTGGGTTAGTCGGTTCATAAGGGGAGCAGTGGTTTGCATGGATAATGACGCATTGAGGAGGTGCGCAGGATGATGTTGGTTAGTGGTGGTGCAAAGTGCACACTGTTTTGTTTTTAGAGAGAAAAGAAGTGCGGATGGGGAAACTTAAAGGTAAACGGTGGAGAGCAGAAACAAAGTGAAGAAGATGAAGTTTAAATGGGCTGCATTTAGAAGTTGGGCCAGCGGGCTTTTATAGGAAAAAAGGAAAAAAACAAAAGAACAATACGTGGGAAGATGGGTTTGGAAATAGGCAGAAGTAGGAGAGAAGAAATGAAAGCAGGTGAGGGAAGTTTAACCGTGCGTAAGTATATTATTAACCTTAAGTATATTTTTAACGTCTCTAATTTTAGCTTAATATGCCTAATCAGAAATCTTTGTATGTCTAATTAGAGTTTAAGCTGGGCAAGTTTGGTTTTAAACGATCATCAAGTCATTAGCAGGTATGCATGAAAATAGGGTATTGGGCTATCGAAAAAGAAACAATAAGGAGTAAGTAGACCGGACGACCCTGTTAATTTAAAAAAAATGATTAGGATAGTTTAAATTAGTTCGTAATTAAAATTTTATTCATTCCTAACAAATAACATGCCTAAGTGACATGGCCATGTAGGTAGAGGATGTGTATTTAAAATTTTCCTAACACAAGTTTACAAGATAACGTAAACAACGTCAGCAAGGTAGTGGTCTGCAGTTTATATTTGTGCCAAATCCCATGAAATATGTCTAAATTCTTTATAAGGTGTAATCAAATTATTAAGGTTTAGTGTATCTAACGATTTAGTGTATCTAGTTAACAAATAATTTGAATGTGCCTAACAAAGGTTATGTTAACATTAATTAAAGAGTTGATCAAATTGTTATTAAGTTTTAATAGTATTAAGTTATAAAGTGAATATTGTATCAAATTATATCTCAGTTACATAATAACCGAATGGAACAAATCAAAGGACGTCGGAACCGTATCAGTGAACATAACAATACGAATCTGGTTTGGACAGAGTTGGAAACAACTGAGGCGAACCATTTTGGTGACAAATGGAAACCCAAGGTGAGTTCAACTCACTCAGTTTAGCCTGCTTATATTCCCTATAAGCTGGGTTTTTATTTTGTGAGCAATGCTTTCTATTGATTGATGGTTTGATGACTGTTTGAATGGATGTTGAATACTTTTAATATTCATTGATCAAATTAAATGTTTGTTTAATTTGATTGGAATAAATCGTTATTTTAACGATTATATTCCAAACAAGGTAACTTACCTTTTTGGTTATGTTTATAATAATATAAACGTGTTTAATAAATAATTGGATGTTTGAATGTATGTTGTTAATTGATTGTTAACCATTACTAGTTAAACTATTTATTTCTGTTTATTGTGATATATATTACTGTATTGAAATTGAAATAACCTATTGTGATGCAGGGATGGACAAGTTGGAGGAATCATATATGATTCCTCACTATTATTGATAATGTTTATATATATGATTATATATTGTTATTGAATGTGGAATTAACTGATATTTCATGGTTTGGTACTTTAGTAGACATTTGCCTGTTTAGTACCATCGATAATAAGATTTTGGAAATCGATATTAAATCTGTCAGAACGTTTTCAAATTTATGTTCATATATGATTTTGAAATATGATTTCGTTTGAAACACCAAAGTTTTTTTGGCATAGCCGACCGATTTTTATAGTGTTCCGTAACACTCTTTTATTATGATTAATAATAAAATTACAATATAGTACAAGTGACTATAGTAAGCAGTTAGCTAATTTGGTTTTTAAGTTGGACTGTCCACCACTGACGGCATTTACTGTGAGCCGTCCACACTATCTAAACTAGATTATAGCCCAGGAGCTAGTATTCATACTAAACTACTATTATTACATTGCCATTTGACCTGACCTTCACGTAGGAAGAGTAAAAGTTACATACTACATGTAGTAGTAAATTACATATGAATACTGGGAGATACAATACATGACTGTTAAATTAAAAGTATGAGTATTCATAAAATAACATGTCTACACCATACAACTATATACAGAGCAAAGCAGCTGTATCCAACTGTAGCCAGAACGACTTTCACGAGCACCACACCAGAGTGAGCACCGCTTACATGATGAAATTGACATGTCGGACTAATTGAAAATAGCACATCGAGAGGAACGAAAAAGTGGACACTTCAATAACTACAACAAACATGAGAGCAAAAGCTTCACCATAAAAATAGAGACAGAACAAAAACCAGAACACCTAAACACATGTTGTCCATGTAAGTCGACGGAAAGTGAGCTGTTCAGCAGGGAGATTACTGGTTGGCTAGCAAAGTAAAACCTAGAACTTGTGCGTTCAGGCAGAAAGCAACACCAGACAATCAACAACAAGGTCAGTGCTAGGCATCTCGTGTATGCCATTGATCGTAATTCGTAGGTGCTGACTCAAGCTTACAAAAACCAGACATTACTGACTTGTAACCAGCTAAGATGAAGAAACAGAAACGAACAGAACACAACTTGCATTACCAGAAATAACATTTTCAAGATCCAATTTCCAATCTCCAAAGATGATTAACCAAAAACCTCCCCACAAACAAAAACAACCAAAGCACGGACTGAAAATAGACCAACAACAAGTCGAACTAAACCGCAAATATTGAATACCCAGTATCTAGAATGACCCATTACAGACCACGGTTGAAACGCGAAATCGTTTCAGCTAAAAGGAGTGGCTGCTTACCATTTAGACACCACGTTGGAGAGCCGTACCTCCTTCAATATGCCAAAATCAACAGTTGGATAACTTGCAAGCAAGTATTTGCCTGAATTGGCTTCAGCACATGGAAAAGAGGATTTTTAGAAGCGGATCTGGTTGCAAAGTGATGGGAAGATGAGGCGGTAGAAGTAGGAAGACTAGATCTCAGATCGAATTCATGGCCAAGCTTAGATCTGAAAATATAGATCGGTTCACAATAAAAGAAATACACGTGATGAAAACAAAGGTTATGGAGCCAAGAAAGGTTTGAGGTAGCAGAGATGAGAGAAGATGTTTGAAGAGAGAAAGAGAAGTGAAGAAATGGAAATTACCCCTTGTTGCCATTTACATTTCTTTACTACTACGAAAGAAGTTTTTTCTCCAAAATTTTATGATTATAATATCGTTTGAAACACCATAGTTAATTAAGTTTTATAAGCTTTTAAATTTATAAGTAAGCAATAACCTGAATGGAATTTATTCAAATTAATTATATTAATTAATTTTAAAGGACTAATGGGAATTGGTTAACAAATTAACCGTGCTTTGAGTTAACTAAGTCAACTGTTTTAACTAGAATCGATTATTCAATAAATTATTGAGTCACTAATTATTATTAAAATCGATTATTATTTTGATGCTCTTTAAAGGAAGGTTTACTGTTTTAATAATAATAATAGTATATAATAAAGCAAACAAATTTGATTTAAAGCAAACAAATTTGATTTCTAAAAATGTTATAATTTGATTATTACTTAATAATCAAAGTTAGAATCTTGGAATATCCATCGAATAAGAGATTACTTAGAAAAGAGTTTTGTGATGGAGTTTGACTATATCGAGTTTTAAGGAAGTACTATTTACTTCTGTTTTAACTAAAATTTAATTATTATGATTTATTTATTCAAATCAACAAAAGCATACTAAAGTTGATATTTGAAAGCATGGATTATAGTGCTATTATTATAATCAATGTTATTTCATAAAACAAGTAGATTCTTAAACTGAATCCAAAGGCTACGGGAGTAAATGTTTGTTGGTATACGAAGTCGTGAACTTTGTCTATTTCGAAGTTAATAATGTTGTTCAGTTAAGGTCCTAAAGGTAATCATACCCCAACCTGATTGACTTCATTGTTGACTAAGAAATGGTCAAGTTCGATAGTGAGGGTTGGATAAATGAAGTAAGTTAATGAGCATTAATGGTTTTAAAGACAGTGTTTTAAATTGAATAGTAAAATAGAAATGGAGATGTTTTCTGAATGTTGAAAAAATTAAAATTTTAGAAGTTTAATTAACCGATAGTGAATTAAAGAGGCCAAATGATGCTAGGTATTGAATCAGTGAATTCATTTTCTTTTTATGGATGAATGGTTGTTTTATTTTCATTGTTAAATAGCCGACTATCAAAATCTGACCCAATGTGCTATTGATACTGAAAGACTGGGATCGAATTGGAATTCGAAAACCATTCCAACCAGTACAAAAACGTTGAAGATGTTGATCAAGATGGAGCAATTGAAGACCGTGGATCTTCATAAGCGGAAGAATTACTTGTCGAATATTCTCTATGTTGCAACCAGAGGTATTCTGACGTGATTCGATCATGAGTGGACTTTGCGGATTTGCAAAGACTACTCGCTACTGATCCTTTGGATGCGGTAGGAGAGTGCCTTCGGTTTGTCCGGTCCCAGGACAACTTGTATGTATTGACGAATGTTTGACAGAGTAGGTCTAACAAATCACGTACGATTAGTCTCTTAAAGATATTACATTTGGTGGCGAAGGAATTTGTTTCTCTCAGCTCACTACTACAAAAGTGGGCATATTCGACACTAATGTGTGTGCCTTGCACGAAAAGCATTGCAAAAGCAATGCTTTCTTTGGTCTTCTGCAACAATACTCATATGTTGTTGCACTAAACATGAATGCACTATTGCTGTAGGAATTCTAGTGCTTTGACATGCAACACCAGTTAAAAGCGTAGCTTTACATATATACAATCCAGCTCAGCAATCCACGTTATGAGTATAAATAAACCAGCAACCGTCGATTCATGATTAATCCAACGGCCCAAACCAATCCAGCTCTTCTATCCACATTTTTCTCTCATTAGCTTTAAGAAAAAGAATTAAAACTTATGAATAAGTGAATAAGTAAGTATGCGTTAAACTCCGACGTGTTTTTCGGTAATTCCCGCTTTATTTTCATCTATTGCCACTCACTCATTTTATTTTCCCTAAATCACCACCTCCCTTCCCTCCCCTTATTCCCTTTTTTTGGGAAAAAACCTAAATTGATTCTCTCCAACTCTACAGGTAGCCAAATGACTCTAAAACCCTTAAATCGCATCAAGGGAGGCGGTCATATCAGCCAGTTCCACTCTATCAAGCAGAGTATCTCCAATTCGCTGGCTTTTTTACCATCATAATTTCGTGGATGAGCAATAGAAGAAACAGGTAAATGACATTCCTGTTAGTTATGATTTTACGTTGCTTGTTGTTGACCTAAGGTGGTGCGAATTGAAGAAGTTTGGTGAATTGTTCCCTTTATTCCTGTTAGATTTAGTTGACCGATTCATAACAGAATTTGCTAATTCTTATTGCCAAGTTCAGTTTGTTTTATTGCCACTTCTGTGAATTTCCATTTCATTTTATTAATTGTAGTGGCATTTTCCTGTTCATATTAAATCATTGTATCAATTTCATCAAATAATGCAGTTCTTGTTAGTGATCTGTATTTTAATCGTTGATATCTTGAATTATTACGAACTCGATGGGATTAATCCCTAAAAATCATTGCTATCTTCTACAAATCCACAGATCTGACCAATATTTGATGTGTTGCACTACAGGAGAAGTTTACGAGTTTCTGGTTTTTATTCTTGTGTCTGGATAACGTAAATAGGATAACTTCGTGTTTTGACCATGGAGGTAGCCTCATATTTTGATATTTATGTTAGGGTAGTTAGATGAGGCATAAATGCCACCTTATTATCTTAGCTATCTTAAGTACTGGCATTACTAATGTTCTAATTTTAAAGAAGTTGAAAAGTGATTTTTTGATTTCTAAGCATTTTCTTAATTTGCACCGGCAACTTTGGGTCACCCAGAGTAGTTATATTTTGTTTGTTGAGTTGTTATGTATATCGATTTTTTAAACAAGATGATGCCCAGTCCTCTGGTATAATGCAAATTCAATATTTTCAAGTTTAAGTAGAATGCCACAGTTTGTCTTAGTTGTGTAAGGATGTACCGTTCTTTGGAGTTGATGTTTAATTACGAGTTTCAAGACTAATTCACCAGATTAAGTTTTGTTAACTTATTAGGATTTTATAACTATCAGTTCAGATTTTCAATAGAGAAAGACCGCCTACCGCTTTCTGATAGGAAATTTAAACAAGCTATACTTGAGAACTATGATTCCAAGAACAAATTTAAACAAGAACTCAGCAAGGAACTGGCAACAGGTGGAGATAAGAAATATTATAGGAATGTAATTTCCTATTTGAGGTTGCTATTTTAGATTTCTAGACTAATAAAGTAACCTATGAATTGCATAGCTTATCTTAATGATATAAATTCCTACTTCCGGCTTGCTGTTTTTAATTTCTAAACCTAAATGGTATCCTGTAAATTGCACAGCTTAATTTGATAATATAACTTATTTGTAGTTTTCATTTGAGAACTAACTTTTGTTTCTTCAGTTTAAGAACTCTATTTTTGTATGATTGTTTAAATGAAGTAATCTTCTAAATTAGGCATGCATTCCATACTGTAGTCCATCAAGATCTTCATTTCATACCGAGGTCTCCTGACTATAATAGGCTATGTATATCACTACTAAAGGAGTGCACCTATATTTTCATTTATTTCAAATTGATTATCTTGCTTGAGATTGGCTGAAGAATAGAGGTCAATGTTCATAAGATTTTATCATGGTGATAAGACTACTAAATATCTAAATTTAGTCATATGCTTCCTGATGCGAGAAAAGAATCCATTTTATCATAATATGTACGTATGCTTTCACTGCTGTTTTTGCAGGTTGGCAAATTAATGTCATTATTCAAACCCATTAGTACAAGACTAGAGCCTGCATCACCTCCATGTTACACTCGCCATACACATGCTCTGCTGGTTGTGCACTGGGCTCTACTTGACGTGCATGCTCCTCTGCGGGTATGAAAATAATGATTTAAATCTTTAAAAGCAAAGAAATCAACTGAACTTTAAGCCCCTTACGATAAATAAATGATATCAAATGTTTTAGTTTGTGTGTCAGCTATAATTGATATTTAATGGATATTTGATTGTCCTGCTATTGAATGTAGGTTTTCAATAACAATATGGGAAAGAAGGGCGAGCCAGCTATCACTAAATGTAAATCTGGTGAAAACTGGACTAAAGTTACATTTAAACCAGATTTGCCCAGGTTCAACATGACTCATCTCGAATATGATGTGGTTGTACTTATGAAAAAACGAATTGTGGATTTAGCTAGAACTTTGGGAAAAGGTGTTAAAGTTAAACTGAATGGTACAAGAGTGCCTGTCAAAACGTTTGCGGATTATGTTGACTTGTACCTGAAAACTGCTAACGCATCACAGGAAGAGCCACTTCCAAAGTATGTTTCATCCCCTCTTCTATATTAGATTTGTTTTCATTGTTACCCATGTTTCTGGAAAACTGAAATGAGCAATATTGTCTAATTACATGTATTAAATGCTTTCAACAACACATTATAGATTATCAGTAAGAACAAATAATGAAGGCATGCTCTCCAGGTAAGCTATAACCTTTTTTGTGATGTTAATCAGGATAACGGAAAAGATGAATGACAGGTGGGAAGTTTGTCTTACCTTAAGTAAAGGGCAGTTCCAACAAGTATCTTTTCCTTTCTCTTCAAACCGGTCTTCTTCTGAACCTCAAACCTACTTTTACTCCCTTTAAAATAATTGTTGTTACTTCATTTATGCAGGTTAGCTTCATCAACAGAATCAACACAATAAAAGGTGGAACTCATGTTGATTACATTACCAATCAAATTACCAATCATGTGGTTTCTGTTGTGACAAAGAAGAACAAAAAAGCAAATGTCAAAGCTCATAATGTGAAAAATCATCTATTGATATTTGTAAATGGACTTTGTAGACAATCCTACACTTGATTCACAAACAAAAGAAACTTTGACTACTCGATCAGAAAGCTTTGTATCTAAATGCGAGCTTTCTGCCAAGTTTCTCAGAAAAGGTTTATTTTTATTTTCCTTTTTTCCACCTAGTTAGGCTATACTTAGATCATGAACCAATGTATGATTATTAATATTTGTTCTTTTTCCCTTTCAGTTCAGTTGATAAGTCAGGGATTGTTGAAGCTCTTTTAAGTTGGGCTGATTTTAAGTTGAAGCTTTTTTAAGTTGGTGTGAGGTGATACTGTTAACGCATGGAAATGGATGCAGATTTGCTGAGGCGATGAGATGAGTTGAGGTTCTGATATTGTTTGTCAGATGATGCTTGCTATTACAGTTTAGTTTATGATAGAAGAATGTAGCTCTTATACTCTTGTTGTATTCCGCCGAAATTGTGTTACTGATGTATTAGTTGTATCTGATTTGATGTTATTTGTTAATAAGACACTCTTATGTACAAATGTGGTACTGCAGAATCTATAATTAAAGCATTTTATTTGCTTTCTTCTTATACAGCATTTGCCTTCTTTACTGTTGCATTTGATTATTTTTTTGGTGTTTCATTTCAAGATAATGGTGTTGCATTACATTATGCAGTAGTGTTGCAATTGAAAAATATTATTAATTCCATTATGGTACGACATGTGGGCACCACAGGTGACGTGGCGTGCGACACATGGGAAACTGACGTGGCATCTGACATGTATGCAGCTGATGTGACGTATGACACATGAGCAGCTTACGTTGAAAGAAAGCTGGCATGGCCCCACTGTTATGACTTGGCAGCTAATGCTTAAGGCAACGCTGTGTTTTGTTGCATTACGTGCAAACAGTGTTGCATTACAACTATAATGCAACACTTTCTTTTTGTGGTAGTAGATTGGCAAAAGCATTGCCTTAGAGGGCTAAGGAAACGGCCGCAGATGTTACGCCCCTCTGGTGTTGCCTATTTGAGAAAATAGGCTAATGCAACACTTTTTCGACCTAAGGGCATATAAAACTAGTGTTGAATTTGCCCACATTGTAGTAGAGCCTTTTTATACTCGTAATATTTTTACGAAATCAATTAGTGGGTTTGACGGGTTTTACGATGTGGCATTCAAAGTTAAAAGTGTCATGTTGTTCTAGAAGATGAACGTAGCCTTAGGCCTCATCAACGAGGAAATGACAAAATCGGGCAGGCAGCATGGCTAGTTGGGTCACACCCAAGAAGTGTGTATTATCACCAACCTAGAGAAATTCCTTATTTGTTCTTCTTTCTCTTTTGTATCTCCGTCGATGTGCGGTGGGCCCTTAAAACCGTAGGGTGATAATACATTCGGTCTACTCAAGCTAAATGAGTAATTGGTCATGTGCGACCGGGTTGCAAGGTGTTCTTGTTGAACCCCAAAGTATCCCCTATGGATTGAACTGGTCGGAAGTTGGTCCCATACCTTGTCATAGTTGGAATTCAATCTCCAATAAGCGCCTCGCGGTTTTTGATTATAGACTATGTATGTAGATCGTGAGATGCAAGCATTCTGCTATTTGGTTATTTACTCGATAAATACTATTATAATATCACCAGATTTACATTTCAAAAATGTTTTGGGTTATAGTAAGGTAAAATGCTCGGGTCGAACCGAGATGTACAGTTTCAACTTATTGGATGTTTTGAAGTTCGGAGACGAGCTGAAGGAGTTTAGACATTTAATATATATGGTATTATTATGCTATGTGTTGTATTTGAGGATAGGTTGTTATAACTGTCCAGATTGTTTTGACTGCTATACTCTGATGATTGTAAGGATTATTTCAAGCTCTCAATAAAGCTATTTCAGTATCATATTTTATCCCGCTGCGATGTGAGACTCTGTTTGGTGTTGGTTCTTCTTCTTTTGCTTCTATTCTAATATTTCTTTATCTTCTCTCACCCTCTTATTTCTTTCGTTGGGCTTTCTGGGTTTTTGATACTTGAGTTTGGACACGGGATATATTAGTGCCGAGATTCGAGCATCGAAAATTCCAGGACGCAATATTACGACATAATAAATTGATGTCTGTTGATTATATCAGTTGGTGGCGGAGAATTTATTCTCTTAGCTTAATACCCTCCTCCGAGATTAGAGGGTTATATATTAATAGACATTGATTATATGTCGTGAATTGACAATGTGACATGTTAAGTTGGTGATAGATTAAAGCCTTTGTTGAAAAGCAGAGCTTTGTGGATGATGATCAAAGCATGGCTGATATAGCATAGCTTTGTGTTGAAACATGACTTCGACAAGCCTCACAACCTATGAATGGCGGGCCTGCTCTGCCGCTCTAGGTGCACATGCGTGTGACTCCTAGACATCTTGCTAGAGATGTGTTTTGAATTGGTTAAGAAAGATCCTTTGCCTTGGTCATTGATGGAAATCCAACTTCTAAAACGAACCTTGCGTTTTTAGTTGTAAACCTATTTGGCGACATAATAGGATGGAGTATTATGCCGTCTAAGATTGATACATTAATTTTCGAAATTAATTTTAAATTATGCACTAGTTATAATAAAGGAGAAATTTCGCGTAGCAAGCATGTTTAGCTATTATAAGGTAAAACTATATCCTTCGGTTTGCACTTGCATTGTGTGATGAGACTTAAGTCTTATAATAGCTTCATTTTTCAAAAAGCACTGCGAGTTTTTATGACTGATATTCATATGGAGTAAACTCGTTCTGTGTTATACGGTGTGGACCCATGATTTATCCAACTTTAAAATAAAGTAAATAACTGTCACTATTACAAACAGGTCATTTGCACTGGTTGTTTACCCCCTGTTGCTCCAGTTCTGCAACCGGTGCAAATGCTGATGGTGCAAAAAAACTTTTTTCTTTTGCACCGGGTTTAGAACCGATGCAAAAAAAAAGATTTTTTGCACTGGTTTTTAGTAACAGCCGGTGCAAAAGATGAGTTTTTTGCACTGGATTTTACCAAAAACCAATGCAAAAAGTGCTCGGGTGCTTAAAAAGTTTTTTTTACATAAGCTGTTTTCTACAACCGGTGCAAGAGATGGATATATAGCACCGGTCAGAGACAAAGCTACAAAAGGGGCAAGTATGGTCCATGGACCCCCTTGATTTCTTAAATTGTGTACAAACAAAATAAATCCAACTAGTATCTACTGCAATTCATTGAAGATGTGTAGAATTCTATTAATATAAACTTTTTATTGATAATAATAATAATGATATAAATATAACATGTGTTATGAAGTGGGACGTTTTGCTAATGTTGATTTTGAAACTAGGGAAGCATAAAAAAAGAAAGTAAACAATTATGTATGAAGACTGGTTTGCAAGGATATTTTAAGCATGTAACGTAGATAACAACGGGTACAATCTCTGAGGTATGGTAAGAGGCGATAAGCCTCATGTACGAATAAGTAAAGACAATACTTGAGTTTTATTTAGTTGGTTGAAACTTAAACGACATCAGAATATTAATTTGTTAATTTGGAAATGATAGGGAAAACATAAAACTTCTTCCAGTAAAGATAATATACTAATCACAATAGTATGACACTCTAATATCTAAAGTTTAACCATTTGATTGCAAAAAAATTGCAACCTATGACACAAAAAAACATGATATTGTTCGGTATGTTAATTTAATTTTCAGAGACATGTAACTATGTACTAAGAGGCAACAACAACAATAAATCTGTGTATCAATATATAGTTGGGAATAAGACAATGGTTATTTGATGGTTAAACGCACAATCATACGTTGATGATATCATGCGTGTGTATATGGGTATAATTGTATTCATATCCATGGTTGGTTGATTCATTTTTTTAAGGTTTATTTTGCTGTGAATTATTCTATACAAATTATAAGTCGAGTTGCACTTAAATTCTCGGTTAGTTGGCCAGTCAATTTGCGTTTTTTGGCTATTTTTTATTACAATATATTTTACACATATCACTAAAAAAATTTGGCCCCCCTCTTGTGCAATTCCCGGCTTCGTCCCTGGCACTGGTTGTTGATTGTAAAATACAATCAATGCAAATTCCACCTGAAGCAAAAAAAATAATACCTTTTTAGGTTATTTTAAAACCTGAAAAGGTATGAAATTAAATTTAAAATTCCATACATGCTTATTACTACAAATCTTATTGAACGAACAATAAAATCATATTAAATAATGAACAAATAGAAATCAAATAAATAACATACACAATCAACAAATAAATTTATTGACAAACTAATATAAACTTAATACAATGGATCAAATATATATCTATGGTATCATCCATATATACATTCTTTTTTTCTCCATACTAGAAACAAGCATTCGTTTTGAACTTCTTGCAAGTTGCCAAAATGATGCTAGTTTCTAGTTTGTCTTCACTTCACCAACTTGTGATGTCTTGTTCTCTGCATCTCAAATTAAACTTGAGTAAAGGAACATCGGTTAAGATTTTAGGTATGAAATAATAACAAAAGCAAGGTCGATTTCATGTTAGCAAAACGGGTCAACTTATTATTTTATATACATGATTATTGTGAGGTCCCATATTTTTATCTATATAATAATTAATTTATTTAATTATTTAAATAATGAATTAGAGATTTAAATGATTGTTTAATCAAATAATATTAAATATTTAATTAATATTAATAATTGAATAAAATATTTAATTTTCGAAATTGTCGGAAATAGTAGAATTCGCAATGTTGTGTGAATCAGAGGATTTAACTAATTTAATTTAGTTTAGATTTGAATTATATTGACGAATATATTTATAAAAGCCATTTGAACGTATAAATTATATTATAATTATAATCGAGCACGAAATGGCGCGGTAGTTCGTAATTTGGCGATTCGAACTTTAAATGAGTATACAGAACCCGTTTTAAGTCAGATTTCTGTGAAACAAGAAACGTTCAGAGCTAGTGAGAAAAATCGAGATTTCGTCGTGTAGATTGTGAGTTATGTCCAAATCAAATTTTTGAAAAGTCGTTATGGGATTCCTTTATAATTTATAATGATTTATTTATATTATAAAAGGAATTGTAATATAAATTAGATATCGATTCAACATGGATTTTTAAATATCGATTTATAAATCCAGATATGTATATGTTGGAGCTATGTAATATTCTATGTGAATATATACGATAATATTAATTTATTAGTATTAAATTTAATTATTTTTAAATATATTAATATTTAAATGGGTTTATTTAGAGCTTTAAAAAAGCCACTTTTGCAAACGAGCTCCGTTTTCGATAAAATTAATTTTGTAGGATCCGGGATATTAAATTATTGCTAGATTTCAATTTCCGTGATTTTTGGAGTCAGTATGTGGCCGAACGAGATTTTAATGTGGAAAAACAGTCAATAATCTGACTTTAAAAATACGGTGTGTGAGCAAACGGACTCGGAATTCGACGAAACAAGTTTTGTTGGGTCTGTGATGTCGAACAGTAGTTGCATGCTCATTTTCATGATTTTTGGATATCGTATGTGATCTTACGGATTTTTAGAAGACAAATACAAGTAGCGGTAAGAATATAAATTAATATAAAAGTATATGAAGCTTCTACGACAAGCCAAACCTATCATATATATACTCTCACTTACCCTAAACCTAATTTCATTTTCTCTAGTAGTCAACACAGCAAGAAAAATACGCCTCCACCATTTAAAATGAAACCGTGAGTACGAAAATTTCGAGAGAATCAAAATAAAATCCTAAATTCATGAAATAAATATGTTTGAGTTCCAATTGTGATTCTCTACGATCTGGTGTGCTATTTATGTGCTTTCGAACAAATATTGTTCGATGTTTGAGGTACAGCGTGCGACTAGGCAAGAGTTTTTGGCAGCTGTAGTTGGTTATTGATGATATGGAGGTTGGTATCATGATCCTAGAGGAGGATTGCATCGAATAGAAAAATCTGGATGGGTTTTGTATGAAATTAGTTCGCACCCTATATAGTTGTGGCCTTCGAAGTTGTTTGATGCATTCAGGAAACAGTGGTTCGAGTTCTTTGATTTGAGGGTGAGGTGGGAGAGGAGTAGACGAGGGGATTTGTAGTGATTTTTGTTTGATTTTCGGTGGAGTGATGTTAGTGTAAATTGGATATGAAATCGATCTTTGCTGTTGTAGGAATTATCGGGTCTGTGAAGATTGCCAGAGGAAGAAAGAGGTCGTATATTTTGAAGAGGATGGCATTGTTATATATATTTTTGAATTGTTCTAGAGTATTGATGGATGAATAAGTGTCGGCTCTGGCATTTTGGTGAAGTGTGGTAGTAATGTTTGCGAAATGGCTGTTGGTTTGGGAGCAGTGGGTTCAAATTGAAAATGACGGGGAAAGGGGTGACCGTGTGAATGGGTTACGGGTTGAAAGTTGAGATGTTGGGCCGACAGTGGTGGGTGAGCCCAATTTATAAAGTAATGAAATTAATTATCATAAATATTTGTTTAAACCTGTAACTTATATCTTATTCGTATGTTATCCGAATTCAGCAAAACTGGATTCGTTCGGATCGTATAGACAAGGGATACACCATGGAACTGACTGGGAGTGAATTAGAGCTCATTACAATTTATAGCGAAATAAATTGTCTCTCTGAATCAACCGACATTTATCGTTATTTAACGATGAACGTCCAATGTGAGTAAATCTCACTAACTCTATACAGTTTATATTTTTATAAATATAATCCAGTATTGATAAATGATGATTGACTGTTGTGTGTTGATTGTTTGATTGAATAGCTGATTTATTGGTTGAAATTATAGATAACAATATATATAAATCGTTTATCAAATATTGATTATGTTTATCAGAATATTTCATATTTGAAATGAAATCGATGTTATTTATATTGTTTAAAATCTGTGGATGCAGGGAAACATGTTGGAGGGATCCAAATGGATTCCCCAAATATTATTACTGTTTATTTTCATATATTGTGGTATATGATGTGATATATTTTCTGTGATTGATTTTGTATGTGTGGATGACACTAGCACTGTGATCCGGTATTTCTAAAATACCATAAGTAATCCTAAGATGTGAAATGGTAATTTTCAAAGTGTATATTGAAAATAATATATTTGTAAAATCAAAGGATTTTATAAAAGAAAATATTTATAAAATCAAAGGAATATTTATGTAGAAAATAAATAGAATTATCAAAAGAGAATTATTTGGTAAATAAACAGAATTATCAAAAGAGAATTATTTGGTAATAAACAGAGTTATAAAAGGAAATGAGCGATATATAAAAGAATTATGGGAAATTGATTTAAGTAGATATTGAATAAAAATCTATTTTAACATATATTAATTGGAAAGATAAATTTATAAATGATGTTTACAAATTAAATAAAATATTTATCATTGGATAAATTGGATATAAAAATCTGAATTTATATATAGGAGTGGAAATCGGCTTTATCACCAATGTTTTTAATGGAATTTGAACTTAGCATGTTTAAAGGGAATTAAATGAGATTTTAGTGTTAGAAGTATAAAATAAGTTTTTATATGAAAATTCTATAAATAGAAGTATGAAAAGAAATTGGATTTGGGATATTGTTTTTAAAATACGAAATCAAACTGTTTGATTATATATAGACATGTTATTCACATTCGACGTGAAAAATAGATTAAAATAAATATTTTGCTGATAACAATATTTATAAAGGAAATTGGGTTTTGAAATAAGAATTTAAATGGAATTACTGAAATTAGAAATAGAGTGGAAATTAGTTGAGTTGAATGGCTTCCTGTGTATCGATCTGATGTTGGTTTCGGCCTTCGGGGTTTATACTTAGGAAGTTGTTCCTTTACTAGTTTACAGTTACAGACTAATAGATGTGTGAAGATAGTGATGCGTGAATCAGAAATGGAAACGTTTTCCAAAGTTAATAATGTATATTTTCTATAATTTGAAAATAAGGATTGACTAATATATGTAAAAGGGAAATGGGGAAATGAATAAATAAATGATAAACTAATTTAAAAAGGGAAAATGTTGATTGATGATTGATCGATAATATTTCCATTTGGAAATAAGGTCGTTGTTTGTACACATGTTTTCCTTTGATAGTTAAATTACCGACTATCAAAGATTTTGTCCATTTCCGTTGTCAGTACGGAGAGACCAGGATCAGATATATTATCTGAAAACCACTCCGTATGGCATTAGTGTTGCGAATCAAATATGTTGAAGATAATTGAAGGCGGAGTTATGCAAGGGCTGTTCAGTAAATCCTAGGTAGAAATTGCCTAAGATGGATTTACAGAATAGTGCCTTTGGGTCGTCCAGTCCCATGACAACTTTAATGGACGAATGTCTAACAAAATATATCTGGTGGATCGCGTAAGTTGATCTTTCATTTCTCTTAGCTTATACCCGTGGTATTTTTGGGAAAATCAATTTTGGATTTGATGGGTATGACGATGTGGCATTTAAAGTAAATAAAGGGGCGATCTATTAAAGATACATTATGACCTCAAGCCTCATCAACTGGGAAATGACAGAAATCGGGCAGGCAGCATGGCTAAGTGGGTCGCACCCAGTTAGGGTATATTGTCACCATCTAAAGAATATTCATATTTGTTACTTCTTTCAATTCTGTATCTCTCGGGAACGGTTATGCTGGTATACCAACCGTAAGGTGACAATATATTCGGAACATTCAAGCAAAATGAATGGTTGGTCATGTGTGGCCGAGTTACAAGATGTTCTTGTTAAATTCCAGTGTATCGCTTCTAGAGTACACTGATCGGAAGGTGGTTCCATCCCATGTCATAGTAGGGAATTCATTATCCAGTAAGAGCCCGCGATTTTTGATTGTATATTATATATGTAGAGATGAGATGAAAGCGTTCTACTAGATTGCTATCTGTTTGATTTAGACATTTTTATAATATCAGAAGAGTATGGATTATAAAAGAATGTTTTGGGTTATCAGAAGGTAAAAACCATCCGTGTTTATGTGTGGGTCGGTCTTATAATTATTCTTTCTTTTAAAAGGATTTTAAAAGTTAAACAAATGGTTGGAGTTTACTCACACCAGTCACATGACTGACCCAGAGTTTATTTTGTTATGTTTTCCCTAAACTCTTGGGTGCCTAATTTTGTACGGACAGTCAAGTAGTTGGGATTTTACAGATATAACTGAAAAATTGGAGTAGGAGGCTTCAGGATTATATAGCTATTGTTTATTTCCGCTGTGTTTTAAGTGGTGTACTCCGATAATGGTATCGTATACAGTATTGGTTTTAAATCCAAATTATGTTGTATAATATATTTATTCGTTCCGCTGTGAGATTCGTGTTACTATGATTCTATTGTTATGTTCTTCTTCTTCTTCTTCTATGCTAATTTTCTATCTTATCTATTCACACCCTCTAATTTCTTTCTATTAACTATTCGGTATTTCCGATGCTTGGATAGTCGACATTGAGATATGTCGATTACTAAGGTCGCAAATCCCCCGGGTCGATATAGTGGTATCAGAGCTGAAGGTTAAGTAATTATCTTGGCTCTGTGGCGTAA
>JASFAX010001838.1:0-48583 GCA_030737875.1 Allium sativum
ATCTCGTGAAAAAGGTAATTTCTCAAACTATTATCCCATCCTCATCCTATTCATCCCATGGAGAAAAACTGGTGGTATTCCATATCTAACACCCCTCGTATCTTGGTAAGTTTAATTACCCTCTTTCATTTCAAATCTGATTAAAGATTTCAATTATCTTTGTGTGAAAATGTATTTATCCCAAACCCAACCCATTCATTGATCATTGATTTGGGTAGATTACTTTATTTTTCCTCGATCATAACTCTTACCCAAAATCGTACTTACAATTTCTTGATCTTATTGCTTACGTGAGAAACACACTTATCTTCTTTTAAGCGATCTTTAAACTTGTTCCCATTATCATGTATTAGGGAGAACTCTTTCATTAAAATTTTTATAATCAAATTAAATAAATATTTCTTTTCCACTAATCTTGAGAAATCATTCTCTCCCTTTACTAGGTTAAAGAACACTATTATTAAAACATCGATCACGGTAAACCCAAAATCATACTTCCATTAGAAATGTTTGATTTGGTCTGGGAATGGGTTTTGCTTTGGAGTTATTCGAGTTTGATTTTAGAGTGTTTGTGTTGTGATAGTCTTTTCTTATGTTGCTTGTGGCTTTTGTTTGGTGAGGATGGTCATAGATTGTGTTGTTTCTTTGTTTTTTCTAGGCTGGTAGTATGTTATTGTAATCTTTTTTCATATACGTATATATATATGTGAGCTCTCTTCTTTTCAGAAGATCACACATTTCTCTTTCAAAAAAAAAAACTTCCATTAGAAATGGAATCTTCATGGAAATCATATTAGTTCAAAATCGATATAAATTCCCATATCGGACTAATACTATAAGCGGAATAATGGCATGACCTTTTAAATCCCTTGAATGGCAACGATCTTCATCCACGGAGACCCATCTCGATTATCACTAAATCGATTTCCATTCAATTCCAATTTGATATATTATTTGTAAAACTTCGCTTTGAAAAGCTCCATTGATCTTAATAAAAGATTTGTTTTATAAACTTCGTCTTTAACTGGGTTAAAGAATGATTTTATTGAAGACACCATTCACGATAAACCCAGAACCAATTGATTTCAAATATAAGATTAAAACAGAATTCACATACACATATATTCAACACCAATTCTCGTAATCAGTGAATACTGTAAGTGAAATAATGATATAAACATCTTCCAAATTTCACAAATAGTAAACATCTACACAACGGTAATCAATAACAAATATCCAAAGATCATTTCTATCGAAATCCACATTAAAATTATCTTAATTAAAAGTAGATGTATCAAAACTCAACTTTCAAATCCAATCTAACATTTGGGAATCTTAAGTTTATTTTACTTAAATTCACAAAACATCATTTTACCATATTCAGCAAGTTAGGCTGAAAACAAAAAAATTGAAATATAGTTCATAACTTCATATTCATTTTCCAAATCTCTTTTAAATCACTTATTATGATTTATCATAAATTTTCCATATTTTTAATAATTTATATATGGCCATTTCGAACAATTTCCAACTACAATCGTCGAACTGCGTTCACAGCTTCCCTTTCAAAAATTGATTTAATAATAACTTGAAATTAAAATTTTCTTCTTTTATTTTAAAGCTACTATCAATATAAAGCAAACGGTTTCGTTTCGGGGAAATCTGATTTAAGTTGCATTACTTATGCTCGTTTGAAGTTCAGGTTTGAAATTCGCGAACTATCGCTGCGTGGCACATCCTATTCAAAACTTATTTAAAATAAAACTAGTCTGATTCAGTTGGAATATATTTCATAATAGTAGTCGCATTTGAATTAAACTAAACATATGTTTAATTTAATTCACAAATCCAACTAGCTACAATCTCGTCCAAATCAGTTTGTATGCGTAGCCTACGTCCATATGATCCCAACGGATCCTGTTTCCCGAAATTCCAAGTTCGTACAAACAAGATATTATTGTTCGAACTTTAAAAAATTAATTAATTTAATTAAATACTATACCTTACCATTCATCTTCTCCTTCGTTCAAACTTATCTCCACCCAAACATCAACCACTGCTGCCACCTGGGTTGACCGGACCTCGCCCCCCAATTCGCCACCACCGAATGGAAATTGCCCCATGAACCAAAATTGGTTCAGCCAGAATTTCTCCCGCTACATACCACCATCGCTGACCAGACCACTGCCCATGTGACCGCCTCTCCTTCCTCTTCCAACCTCGAGTTGGCCATTTCGTCTGAATAACTCTCAACTCGATGGAATTTGGCCAAACATGTTCGTTGTCGAAAAACACTTCATCTTTGATCGTGTCCACACCATGGGCACCACAACCACTTTTTAGATCAAACTCGACTACAAAATTGTAGCCCTCTCTCCCCTCTCCAACTTCCTAGTTGATGCCTTTGGCCAACTTTCCACCGTTTGCATGCAAACCCATAAAATCTAAAACTCAACCCGCTGCCTTCAAACGTAGATTTACACCAAACCACTACACCAATCGCCACCAAACTTTTGTTATAGGTACTACTCACCGAGTACTCCAACTTTTATGTTGGGAGTTTCCATCAATTCCTTAGCAATTTGAAGATATAAACTAAAAGGTAGGGAGGGACTTATTTGCAAATAAGCCAGCTGAAATTTGGAGATAGGAATTGGGTGGAGTTTGGGATGTATTTATAGAGGAGATATTTTATTTATATTATTATTCTATTCGATTCTTATATTGTTGTGTGTCTATCGCTATCTCCATTCATCGCTTAAAAATTCGCATGAGCGCATACGAACTCCGTTTGTGGTAAAAATTGACATGCAACTATGGTTTGTCCTATGTTATATTAAGCGCTAGGCGAGACGACGCAATGGAGGCCTCCCTTCGCTTAATGGTGCTTAAGCGGCACTTAAGCGTTGCCTAAGCACAGGATCCATGCACAACTCTGTTGCGCCTAAAGGCAATTAAGCGATGCTTAAACGCAACTTTTAAGCCATGTTTAATTGTTTTGCAAATAAGTCATTGGTTAATACTGCTCCAAAAATGCTTAAATTTAAGTGAGGCGCTAGTAAGCGCTAAAAAGGCGCGCTTAAGCGCTTAGTGCCTTTCACTTTTCAAAAAATAAAGCAATGTAGTTGCCAATATCGCTTAAGCGATGCTTAAGAGCACTTTTCATAACGTTTGGTTTATCATTACTGTCCTAATGAAACTTATTTCATCGAAATCCTAGCTCGTTTGCTCAAATAGCACTAGTTCGAGTTTATATAATTGATTTGTCCACATCTTAATTGCGCATGGTCACATACTAACTCCGATTGATGCGAAATTTGAAATCTTACAATAATTTAGTATTTCAGGTCCAATAAAATTAGCTTCGTCAAAATCCGAGATCGTTTGCAAATGGCTATTTTTCCATACTTAATTAAATCGATATAATATAATTTAAATATAATCAAATTCTTTGAAAAACAAATAATAATTATCGTATATATCAAACAAAACTTTTTTTTTGGCAAGGCTGACCGGTTTTTAAAACAATCCGTAATACTCATATCGAACAAAACTTCAATAGCTTCAAAATAAACTATATTGGATTTTATCTCATTTTTATGCTAAATCGATATTCATCTATATAATAAAATTGCTTGGTAGAGAAACAAAAAGACAAAGAGCGGCGAGATCATTTCATCCAACAAATCATCTACCGTCAAAATTTACTTTCACGCGGATCACCAACTTCATTGTCCCACGTTTTCCCCCACCCCGTTCTCCACTCCCTGCTGATATATCTTCCAGTTTCCTCCACACCAAGACTATTTTTTCTGCAGCTAAAACATTTCCATCTTCCTCCAACCCATCTTCGTTATTTTTGGGTTATTTCTTCCGCGTTTTCTTATTCCAAGCTACCCGTACCAATGCACACCACGTTACCCCACTTTGTCTATATCCTTTCAAACTTCTTTCTCCCACGATTTTTATACTAATTTTCTTTTCTTCCACTGCCTCATTTCTCTTGCTCCAAATTAACATTCATGACCATCACATAAATTGCTTAATATTACATCGTTCTACGGTTCGTACCCACAGGAATACAAAACTGGATGCTAAACTTCGGCTCGACCTATTATTGTTGTATGTGTCAAAACAGTTCAGTAATTAATTCTTTACTAGATTAATTTTACATTTCATTCAATTAACTCAGTTTTTAACATCCTTCTGTGTTTCTCTTACATTTTCCCTATGTTATTTGATGATAACAATAATGGTAGACGTGGCATGTTAACTGGATCGGAAGTAGGCGAAACGTTGCCAAATTTTTATAACATTATGCTAATTTGTCAGTGCATTTTTGGTGCAACTGACCGATGATTATTGTTAGTGCTTTTTTCTTTTCCATTTTCCCTAGAACATTATTCCAAGGATTTATAATCCTTTTAGAACATTATTGAAAAATTCTCTCAGTTTTGATTATCTGCTCTTCCTCCATGAGATATAACTGCATATCTCTACGGAAATGTGAGTATTTCAAATACAAAAAGGTTCATTTTATCTGAACGATCCTTTTTACTTATTTTTCTAATCCTCAAAGAAACCAAGCTTACAAGAGGTCAACTATTGCACGGGAGAAACCTTGAATACACTGAATGAGATCTGATGTCATCTCTATATGCTTGGATGCAGCTATAGAAGTGCATTAAATGAGATTGTAAAGCATACCTTCACCTGGAAATAACTCAAATGAAGGATTAAATGCATACAATTTCCCATGGTTGATGACAAGATTGGGGAAATCATAGTGATGCATTTTCTGCAATAGGAGTATGTTTTATGCATTTACAAGATTGCTAAATTGATGAGTTGTAAATGTTTGATGCATTTTATGCAATAGGAGTATGTTTTATGCAATAGGAGTATGTTTTATGTATAGTTCTAGGGATATTGTAATCATTTGGGAAGTGTTTGGAAAAAGAGTGTGTTCCTTGTAGCCTGAAATCAAGAAAAGGGAGTGGTGTTAGCCTTGTAGCTGTGAAATCAAGGGTGTTTGGAGCGGTGTTAATCTTGTAGCCGTGAAATCAAGGGTGTTTGGAGCGGTGTTAACCTTGTAGCCATGAAATCAAGGGCTTGTACTTGGATATTGATAATAATAAAATTCAGCACAATCCAGGGTTGCGTGGAACTGGACGTAGGAGTAATACGAACCAGTATAAAATCCGATGTGTTATTTCCTTTTCTACATTTTACATTTGTTTATTTCTGTATTTGTTCTTTATTCTATGTTTGTGATCATCTCTGGTGTGTGTGTGTGATTCATATAGTAGATCAATTAAGTTTAAGATTTTCATAAATTTCTTATAAACACTATCCGCTCCCCTCTAGTGTTTGTTTTGCCTTAAGATCTGCATTCTGCATTCCCTAACACGTCTTTGGATTGTGCTTGAAATTTTTAGGCAACATTAGCCGAAGGTCGAGTTTTCTAACAGTCACTTTTAGGAGAAGGAAGATGAATTTTCTTAGTCATGTAGTTTCAGATGAAGGATTGTTTGAAAATCCAACAAAGATGGAGACTATCAATTGCTGGAAGAGGCCAGAAAGTGTTATCAAGATCGAAATTTTTCTTGAATTGGTTGCCTATTGCTAGAGATTCATTAAGTATTTCTCACAAATAGTGGCACTACTTAGCATATTGACTTGGAAGGATGTCAAGTTTTTTGGTCGAGCAAGTGCAAAGAAATATTTCAGAATATCAAGATGAGATTACCCAACCCAAGAGGCGGGGCCTTGATTGCGCCACCTTTGAGGGATCGATACTGACTGTAACAACCCAAAATTTAAGAATAATTAATTAACAGGTTTGAATATTTAAAATTAAATGTTATGAAAATATAACGTTATAAATTAGTAAACAAAATTAATGGAAACCTTCATAGTAACGTTATAAAGGAATGAACAAAGATTAAGATTATAGACATAATAATAAAAGAGGACAAAGAGTATTAACTCATAAATGTTAATGCACACATTTAAATTTGGGAAGTAACGATCATGATATAATAGTAAATAAGAATTAATTTTTAGTTGGAGATAAATTGAATGTCATATTTATAATTATTGTAAAGATCTTTCCAAGACGGTCAGTTTGATATTTTGATTTAAGATTCAGAAAATATCGACTTTGTAAGTATAAAAAAAAATCACATAAAACCAATGATTTTCGATGTTCTAATTTTATAAACAAAAACTGTGTTAGGCTCAATGGTAGTGCATGCACTTTCTAAACTAAAGGTCTTGAGTTCGATTCCCATCAATGAAACATTTTTAAAGTTTAAGAAGACCAAAAAAAGACACATATTCTGAGTGAAAAGTATGTATGTATGTACATATTTAAATAAAAGAGATATAGGATCAATGCGTATACATAAGGAAAGGTTTTATATATATATATATGTGTGTGTGTGTGTGTGTGTGTGTGTGTATACATGTATATGTATACACATATGTGTGTGTGCGCATATATATACATATATATATAAATATATACATATATATATATATATGTGTGTGTTTGTGTGTGTGTGTATGTATATATTTGTGTGTACGCATAATTATGTATATATATATATACACACACACATGTGTGTGTATGTGTGTATGTATGTGTGTGTGTGTATATATATATATTTGGGTTATATGTTGTTTCATATTGTAATTCATTAATTTCGTACGTTGTGAATTAATCACATGATAATTGCATAAATTATGGATTAATTGCACATTAGTTAACTTGTTTTTCAAATCCTAGATATATATGTACATAATTTAATTGTGCGTTGACCATACGTTATGACGAAATAACAAATAACGTTCAAATTCTGGATTTAATACTTACTATAGAAGGTTAATTATGCACATTAGGGATTAATTGGGCGTTGATTGACACATAGGCCAATCAATATAGTTTAATAGAGATTTATTTCCTAAAATAATTAGTGATATTGATATTTTTTTTATTGAACTAGCACATCTCTATTGGCCTATTTTCAAATCTTAATTGACGTGGCAAGCTCTGATTGATCCAATGACATGGCTGATCTATATTTTAATCTATAAATCTGATGGTCTAGGATTCTCAGCTTAACTTATTAGTAGACCTCTAACCCCCCTCCCCCCTCATTCTTCACAACACAAATTTATCCCCGCCCAATCTAGTCTTCTATTTTAGAAACAAACCAAAGGCCAGTCTTCTATTTTAGAGACATGAAAAACTAGATTTAAATTTTAAAGGAATAGAGATTTTATAAACAAAAACTATTTTTATATATTCTTCGAAGGTCGATTCTTGCGGGGATACGAGGGATGCTTTTTATGATGAGATTTACAATTATTAAATTCTTAGTATTTTAAAGTCAGTAGGCATTATAATAGTTGTAAAATACAATAGTTTATAGTTTTGTTTAATTTCTACAACTTAGTACTTTTCTATAAATTTATTTTTGTATATTTCTACATTTTTTAGTTTTTTCATATAATTTTTATTTTATTCATATTTAAATACTATAAGATACCTTCTCGGTCTTCTTTCCCGTTCCTACGCCTAATCTTATATATTGTTTTTTTGTTTATTTTGTTCTATGACCAAAATGCGCTTGAATCTGTGAATATTGGCAAATATATGATTGATTTATATGACTGATTTAGGCGATAGACTTATATGCCTAATTTATGCGCCTCATTTATTCAAATGATTTGGATGAAAGAATTATGCGTTTGATTTGTGCAACTAATTATAACCCATTTATTTTGCGCATGTTGGGAAATTATAATTTAACTGAAATTATGCAAAAGAGGATCAATGAATTGAGACTATATTCGCAGATAATGAACATGAAGCATAGAACCATAATGAAAAGTAAATTTGGACTGAAATATGCAAACTTGAAAAGATTTGCAAAATGACGGTGGCACAGGATGTGACAGTAAATGGACTGTAACATATTTGCATAGACATTATAATTTGCACGAACACAAAGAATCATAAAAAAAATGTGATTTAGAAGCAAATATAATTATAACATGGGTTATCAATAAATGGACAAACACGCTTAATGAAGTTAAACTTAAAATGATGTTAAGTTTTATAAGTTTGAATCTATGGTTATTCTACAATTCTATGGTGGCCTTGTGATTTGGCATTTTATGGGGACTTGTGATTAGACATTTTATGGCAGCCTTGTGATTAGGCATTCTATGATTATTCTAAGGCTATGGTTGATAAACAAACATATAGGCTTAATGTAAATTTGAACTAATGTTAAATTATAAGCTTTATTCTATGGTATGTCTATGAGGGTCCTAATCAAAGAGGATTCCGACTAATTAGGTTTGTTTGTGGGGATCCATACTATCCTTTTATCACAGACAGTCTCACACTAGGGATCATACCAGGGCATGCTCATGTTGTGCTAGGTAGTAAGATAGTCCAATTGAGGGTGGGTGGGGGTGTGTTATGGTGGTACAACGTGTGTGCATTGAACTAGTTGGGGAAGATAAAACATTGAAACGCATGTCTTAATGCTATGTCTTTTGCTGACGGGACAGGCCTGATAAGCCCAGGTCAATAGTAAACATAGGTTATCACTCTACGGTTTAGCAACCGATCAATGAGTAACATTAGAAAAATCATCCAAGTTATATCATGTCCTGTAATTGTAAAAGTGCAAACAATTGAATGACTATTGCAATAAAATAACCAATCAAATAAAATAGAAATTGCTTAAACCTTTAATCTTCGTACATAATTCCTACATGTTCACCTGATAGTTGTGCACATACACCTTCCTACATGACACTAGAACTATTATTCTTCCTATTTCCTTTATTTATCGATCATGCTAGTAATCATACCACTCACCAGACCTCATGTCTGACACACTCATTTTTCCACCTTTTTCTTTCCCCCATAGGCATGCAGGATGGCTGTGATTAGTGTGGATTGCTTGGAGTACTTCTTCTTAGGAACTTATCTTAGCAGCTGATGTATTCTCATTTTTCTTATTGTACCTTATTCCATGGATTTGGTTGTATTGATGGTTCATTTGAGGGATACCTTTTTATTGTACTCTTATTTTATGACTGAGATGTACTTTTTCATGAGACACGTGTTTTGTATAAAACTTATCTTATGTTAAACAATGTTTTGAAATGAAAAGTTTATTAATGAAACAAATATTTTCATTGTATGTATTGTGAATCTTAGTCTTTGAGGATTGTTTCTTTGTACCTATAATGCTCTACATTCCTTAGTATTACCTTAATTTGTAACACTAAGAGGTGTGGTTACATTTGGAATTAAATCCTAAGGTTACAAGATTCCTAAAACTTGTTCAAAGATAAAGTATTTTTCTTAATAAAAATAGATTTCCAAAACAAAAATGTTTTTTTTAAAAAAAAAGTTATTAAAAAATCCCCTCAAGTCCATCCCCTTTCTTTGTCATATTCTCTCCTTTCCTCGTTGACTATCTATAGAGTGACCTACCTAAGCTTACCTAGGTATAAATACTTAAATCTTTATTGGTTGAAGTTTTTGATTTATGGATAAACCTAATTGGTTCATAATTGGCAAGTCATTTGTGAGAATCGAAATTAAATTGAAACTTGCCACTTGATAAATATTAAGTATGACCAAGTATGGATAAGGCAATCATAGAGGCCAGGGATAGCAAGACGACATAAAAGCATCACTATAAGGACTTTTAAATACATTATTAGCTTATTGTGGATTGCTTAGTGATTAATAAGAAGTTTGGAATAACCTAGATTGGTTGGTTAATAAAAATGATATTTTCCCATAGTTTGGTTCGTAAATAATATAGAAAACGTAATTGTAAGAATAAAAGAAAAAGGGCATGAACTAGTGTGAAATAGGATTTTGCTGTATTGCGCACTATTCAACAACCTATATGTAATCAAAAGAAATGTCTTTCAATTATGGATTCCTTTAATTAGACTGTCTTATACTATGGGAATAGATTTTTTACATTTTTAATAACCAACCAATTAGGAATAAGAATAACTTCCTAAAAGATAAAACTACAAAGATGGTAAGTAAAGAAGTAACATAAATAAAAGATGCTAATGTCAAAAGGTTTATAAGTAGGTTTTGATTTAAAGGATCAAGTAATGGAAATAGGTAAGGGTTTGTAATGGCCTGAATTTCCGTACCCTTTGAATCGAATAATAATACCACACGTCCAACCCAAATTGCATAGAAATATGAATCATTAGTAGAAAGAAGTTAGAGGATGAGAAATAGGAAGAAAGAGAAATTAAAATAGAAGAAAACGAAGAAACAAACTCACAGCGGGACGAATAAAATATATTAAATAACATAACATTTGAAATACAAATCAGTAACTGTATATACATACCCTTATCAGAGCACAATGGTTATTCCAGGATCCAGATACAACATAGTACACAGCGGAAAATATGATAGTCTATAACTAACTAATGAAGCCTCCTGCTTCAGGCTCCTCCAAGTGCATCTGTAAAATCCCAACTACTTGACTGCCCGTACAAATTTGGGCACCCAAGAGTTTAGGGAAAACAAAACGAAATAAACTCTGGGTCAGTCATGGGACTGGTGTGAGTATACTCTAACCATTGGTTTAACTTTTAAAAATATTTTAAAAAGAAAAGATAACCGTAAGACCGATCCACACGTAAACATGTATGGTTTTTACCTTATGATAACCAAAACATTTTTGATATCAAAATCTGGTGATATTTTAATAGTGTCTACATCGAATAAATAGAAATCTAGCAGAATGCTTGCGTCTCACGCTCCATATAAAATATTAAATCAAAAGTCGTAGGGCGCTTATTGGAGATTGGATTTCCAACATGACAAGGTATGGAACCACCTTCCGATAGTGTATCACTAGAGGAGAATGACCTAATGGCCATGCTGCCTATCCGATTTCTGTCATTTCCCGGTTGATGAGGCTTGAGGTCATGATTATTTCTCAGAACATCTCACCACCATTTACCTTGAATATTACGTCGTCAGACCTTTGTCCATATACTTTGTCCTGCGACTGGACAAACCGAAGGCACCATTTTTTTAATCCATCTTGGGCAATTTCCACCTAGGATTGATAGAACAACCCTTGCACTTAACTCCGTCTTCATATATCTTCAACATAAGTTGATTCGTAACGCTTATGCCAATACGGAGTGATTTTTAGATATTAAATCTGATCCCTGTCTCTCCGTATTGACAACGGAGGCATAAAACAAACAAAAACTTTGATAGTCGGTGATTTAGCTATCAATGAAACATCAATACAATCAACGATCATATTTCCCATTTGGAAGTTCTACCGATCAACCATCAAACAATATTGGGCCCTTTTTAAATTAATTTCTTATTAAATTATCATTTCCCATTTTCTTATCTTTTCTCGGCTATTTTTCAAGGCTTGCTCATCTCCACGATCATTAGGAAACATTTCCATATATCACAAATTACCCATTTTCCAGAAAATATCTCATATTACGGTTGGAAAACATTTCCATATATTCACAAATTCTTATTTTCTATATTTGGAAATTATATGTTATCCACATTGGAAAATATTTCCAATCCCTATTTTTACTTCTCATTAATCATATCATTTCATTTCCTATACTTCGAAAACGATTCAAATTTTATTTGGAGAACGTTCCCAAATTCCATTTATCTGGATTTAGCCGATATTATATATAATATTATTATTATAGCTCAACCTATTAATCTTTCATTAACTAACTGACTCTCGTTACTGAACCTTATCCATTTCTCAGTCAATCAAGTTGGGGTATAATTACCTCTCAGACCTTAACTGAAAACATTCTTAACTTTGAAATAGTCCAAGCTCACAAATTCAACAAAACATCGCTTACGCGACTCTCAGATTCAATCTAAGAATCCACTTATTTTACGAAAGACATTGATTATAACAGTAGTGTTATAATCGTTGTTTCCAAACATTTGATTTACAAATATTTATTTTAACGGTAGCGTTAAAAGCGTTGTTTATATTAATAAAACATTTATTATAACAGTAGTATTATAATCGCTGTTTAGATTTACAAAACATTAATTTTAACGGTAGCCTTATAATCGTTGTTTACAAATATTTGGTATATATAAAAATATAACTTGTACTTATTAATTCAATTAATAAGTAAATAAATAAATAATTCAATTTGATTCAAAACGAAAAGTAAAAAATACAACTTCCCTAAATTCGATATAATCGAATTCCAATAAATAACTCTCTCTCTCTCGAATAATCTATATTCAATTTATATTTCGAACTTCGGAATTTATCTACCATTTCAGGTTAATACAAATTCCAAATTCACTTTTTAATTTATCCTTTCCAAATCATTACCAAATTCCTTTATAACCTTTCCAGTCTACAAAACGTTATCACACTTTATTTTATATTCCGAATTTTGAAATAAAACTCATCATTTTCGTTTAAAACGATTACCCATTTCCCTTTTCATTCAATTTCCAATCTGGATTCATATTTCAAATCATAATTTCCTTTAAAGATATCCCATTTGCAAAAAAATCCTTTAAACCATTAATCACTTTAATTGGGAATATATTTTCTTTATATACAATCAAATTAGTTTGATTTCGTACTTATAAATAATATACTAAACCCAAATTCTATTTATAACTTCTATTTAGGTTTTTCCATACCTATCTCATTTGTATTGCAATCATTTAAAATCTCATTTATATTTTCCTTTATAATTTGCTAAGTTCAAATCTCATTTCAAATATTGGTTTTAAAAACCGATTACCACATTTCCATATAAATTCAAATTTTGAGTTTATATTTCAATTTATTTCAAAATAAATATTTTACTGAATTTTTAAACATCGTCTATAATTAATCTTCTCAATTTATCTATTAAAAAAATTCTATTTAAAATCTCATTTTTAAAACCTTATACGATTCTATATTTGATTATAAAATATCGGTTTTAAACTAAGTATTAATTTTACAATGATAATCCATAAATATTGTTTATAATTTTAAATTACTTGCTTTGTTCAATAAAAAAGTTTATATTATCAAATCTATTCGAAATTCAATTTCCCTTTTGGAAATAATTTCTTTTTTTTCTTTTTAAATCTTAAATTCTTTTCCTTTATATTCGAAAATATTTTATGGTATTTAAAATACCAAATTTCAAGGGCTAGGGTAATTCAACAGAGTATAATCAATCACGACACGTATATCACAACATATATAAAAATAAAAAGTAATATAAATGTTGAGGAATCCAGTTGGATCCCTCCAACCTGTTTCCCTGCATCCACAGATGTTAATCAACATCAATAATATTAATTTCACATCAATATGAAATATTATGGTGAACAAAATTATAAATCGATCAACGATATAACTATATCAACCAATTCAACCAATTTTATCAACCATTCATCCAAACAAGCATCACACAGTGTAAATTTATTTTAAATAATTTAAAACTCGTTTATATAAAAATATAAACGAGCCAGAGTTAGTGAGTTTACTCACCTTTTTTTGCAGTTTGCCGATTCTGCTATTGTTTCGTTTAAAATCAATCATGCATTTGATTTTATTTCGAAATCCCAGTAATCTAGTTCTCAGCCTCGTTAGCTCCATTACATAGATTTTGTCGTTACTTTCCAACGACCCTTAATTCATCGAATTCTGTTAACGAATAAGCAATATACACCATTATTACCAATTTCAGATGAATTAACATAAATTATGTATTTAACTGTTATCATTAGTGATCTTTAATTACCATGCTTAATTGAGCACCTTAACCATGCATTTTAGAAAACGCTACTTCGATACTTTTCCATTTCAAACCCGGATTATTATCGATGACCTAACACTGATCGTGCACCCATCATCGTCCACCGAAGGCTGACCTATCACTACCAAATAATGGCACAAGTTCTCGCCACTTAGATAACTCCAGATTCCCCTTTTTCCAAACTGCTTCATCTTCTCTTCAAAACTGCTACATCACCCCAAAATGGCAACTTCCTTCGTACTTGATCACCATCAAAATTGAGCTCATCAAAATGCCCACATCTATTACCTACTACCTTCACTACACCTGTTGCCTCAACAACTTGAACATCTACATCAATTGTGTTACCCTCAAGCCTGCATTCCCAATCATCCCAAACAAGCAAAGCCCAACATCATTTTCTTTTTTTCTTCGTTAATCCCTGATGTTAACACTTCCTTTTAATTATTATGCCTACTTTAAAACTGTTTTCTATCCTTCTCCTCACCCCAAACATTTGAAACCTGCTGCCAAGCAACCTACTTCCATTTCTCCATATAAATTCCAAACTATATTATTAATTCTTTAATAACTTGATAAAAAAATACGGTCTTCTTTCCTTACAGCAGGTTCGTGATGTCACAGAGGAGAACAACTCCCCTCCTTCAAACGATTACTGGCGGCGCTTGAGACCACCCAGCCTCGCTCCACTCCGAAGCCGCACACCTCCCCTTTAGTTGCGATTTCTAGTAGTTACGCTATTTGCACAACTAATCGAAACCTGGGACTGTAAACGCATAGCTCCCTAAACCCATGATTACTACACAGTGTTGAACACTTCTTTCCCATTTCCTCCAGTTTTTCCCTTTCTGTGATTACCCATCTAGTTCCCTTGAAATGCTTTCTTATATAATTATTCCACAAAATCCCGTTCTCTAGTATTTCACTGCTCTCATTCCCAACGGCACAATTTGTCATCAAGTGGACCCAAAAGGCTATGTCCGCGAGAAGAAAATGGTGGCATCGTAAATACATATGTTGTAAAAATTTCGGTGGAGCATGGGTGAAGAAATAAAGTTTTGAAGCTCGCTGAAGGGAGAAAAATGAAGATAGGGTATGCGTTTAAATATGCAGAAATTACGTGGTATCCAAGTATTTAGTGTGTAGGGTTGCTGTAAAGTATGTATAGGTGCATTGATTTTTAATTTACTTTATTGGCAAGTTTTAATATAAAGGTCGGCTAGCATGTACAGGTTTTGATTGATGACAACGTAGAGGGACCTTGTTTGGGTGAACAAAAACTCGGTAAGTGAATGCATTAAAGGGGTGTCTTCGCTGACTTTATACTGGCATGTGTGTTCGAACAGTGTAGTCAGCCTTATTAAATTACATTGAATCGTATAAAAATTCCAGCATATGCGTTTTCCTTTTTGATTTTAGCGTACCCGTTACATAAAACTCCATTCATTTACGGATCCCTATCGACAAAAATAAAAAAATCACTGCGACAAGTAATGTGTCATGATCCCATAAATATAATAAAATAGACAAATTAAATTATATTGTGATATCCCAAAGCGTTGATATAGGGTGTAAAATACTTTAAATAAAAAGTTGCTTATTTTCCAAAATAAAAATTACAAAAAAAATATATAAATTAAATTATAACTATACCTCAAATTTTTTGCAATAATAATCTATTTTGGATTTTATAAAATTAATTTCGTTAAAATCCTATATCGTTTGGAAATTAAATCAAACCTATCTCAAATTAAACAAATAAATTACCTATCCAATCTGAATATATACATATAGCTTCAAATTAATCTAATTTGAATTTTAAACTCGATATTTCTAATTAAAACAACATTCAAATTAAAATCGATTCATTTATTTAATAAATCCTTACAATATATAAACGATTCCATAGCGACTTTCTGAAATTTTTATTTTGACATAACTTAAAGTCTATAAGATGAAATTTCAGTTTTTCACTTTCGTTAGAAAAATATAATCAAATATATCCTAACGTTTCTTGTTTCATTGAGTTCCGTCTTATATTGAATTCCGTATATTCAGTTGAAGTTTAAATCATAAATTATGAACTACCGCGACTATTTCGAGCTCGTTTTAAATTATATTGTAAATTATACGTTAAAACTTTGTTGTATAAATAAATTCATTATAAAATCCTTTTCAAATTATCCATACAACATTTAAAACCAATTTAAATGTTCAAAATTAAATGGCTACAAATCCGGGTCATTACATTCCTTCCCCCTTAAAATAATTTCGTCCTCGAAATTGCTAAGTAGTAAAAATGTTATAACTCTAACTCCTCATGATCTACTTAGTTGAAATCTTATATTTTATATCTTTATAACCCAGTTCTTACTCGACCTTCGAATTTTCACACCAATGATCGACCATTCATAATTCTTTCCAAATGATCTGTCCACCATTTTTGGATAATCCATCATCACTTCCTTGTCTTCAATCCATATGCTCTTTTGCATATCCATACCCATTCCAATTGATTTTAAATCCATCGTTATTCCACCTGAAATTTTATAAACAAATTCTGGTTTTGTTATTTCAATTACTATTAACAACTCGATTTTAAATCATCAAAAAAAATTCTTGAAAATTTTCTAACTCTTTAAATTTTTGAAAAATTTCATCAGCATCTCCTTTGCACTGCTCAATCGTTACAACCCCAGCTCGCCTTTCTAGACCTTCTCCAATACAAAAGAAAATCAAAAGGCCAAGCGGCTTGCCCCATAGGCTCATAAAACCATCAAACCTAAGTAATATTGTAAACATGTACCTTTTTGTCCGGCATAATTCTATCTATTACATTTGCTTCCATTCAATATCTTCTCAGTATACATATATCCATTCCAGTTGGTTCTAAATCAATCCAACTTCTAGTTTTTAACTCTCTAATCAACTTCTGATTAGTTCACTTCCATTCTGTCAATTCAAATCTGATTTCTATTTAAGTCAATCCACTTATTATACTTGAATCCTAATTTATCACAATTCAATTTCAATTAACACCATCCAACATATATTCAACTTGCTTATTCATAGGTCAAACTCATATTAATAATCCATATCTCAACATTTCGCTTTATTTAATTTCATTCGGAATTATTTCTAATCCAATCCAATTTTATTTTACTGAAGTTGAATTTCAATTTATTTGATACACTTTTACCATTTCAATTTATTCAACTTATACAAGATAAATTTTAATTTCAGGATTCAAATTCCTTGGTTTTATTTCAAATTATTTTAAAATCATATATATTTATACACATATTTATAATCAACTCAATTCAAAATATTTGAATTCCTAAAATAACTCTATTTTTCTCAAACAATTTCCATTAATATATCTATTATGGTAGCAATCCATCACTTAGAAACTCAAAAATGAATACTGATATTGTCTCGATCCATTATCAGAATTATTTTCTCGCCACTGAAGCGATTTCAGTGCTTAATCACTTTCAAAGTCCATTTAGACCATTTCTAATTCAAAAATCCCTTAAAACAATGCTATATTACCTTTGAAATACTTCAAGAAATATTTTCTAAATATCCGAGATTTAAATCCACAATTCTGATCTGAATCCAATTCTAATTTAGCTTATTCGTATATTCCATTCTTATACCAATTCAATTTGGTTTTATATAATCAGTTAAATATTTTAATGCCATTTGATTATAATAACAATCAATCAAATTAATAATTTCAGAAAATTATTTCTTTTGTATCAGAAATAGTTTTGGGCAAAATTATTTAATTTACCAATTTTAAAACAATACTGTATTGAACTGCTTTGTTCGAGAGTTTAGTAACACCTATCGATATAGTTGTACATCCTGTATCGACTAGAATTCATAAACCAATCAACAAACCAGCCAACACAATATAAAACAATTTTATATCAAATCTACAAATACGCGCTCATATATATGCATTCAAACCCAATCTAGGGTATTACTAGCCCCATCTCTATTAAGTTGCCCTACAGAGCCTAGGTTACAACTCAACGTTCAGCTCTGATACCAAATGTAATGGCTCGGATTTCCATACCCTTTGAGTTGACTAATAACACCACACGTCCAACCCAGATTGCATAGAAATACGAATCATTAGTAGAAAGAAGTTGGACGATGAGAAATAGAAAGAAAGAGAAATTAGAATAGAAGAAAATGAAGGAACAAATTCACAGCGGAACGAATAAAATATATTAAATAACATAACATTTGAAATACAAATCAGTAGCTATATATACATACCCTTATCAGAGCACAACAGTTATTCCTGGAACAGTTATAAACGCCTGTTTCCAAATAAAACATAGTACATAGCGGAAAATATGATAGTCTGTAGCTAACTGATGAAGCCTCCTGCTTCAGGCTCCTCCAAGTGAATCTGTAAAATCCCAACTACTTGATTTCTCGTACAAATTTGGGCACCCAAGAGTTTAGGGAAAACAAAACAAAATAAACTCTGGGTCAGTCATGGGAGTGGTGTGAGTAAACTCCAACCATTGGTTTAACTTTTAAAAAATCCTTTAGAAAGAGAAAATAATTGTAAGACTGATCCACACATAAACACGGATGGTTTTTACCTTATGATAACCAAAACATTTTTGATATCAAAATCTGGTGATATTATAATAGTGTCCACATCAAATAAATAAAAATTTAGCAGAACGCTTGCATCTCACGCTCCATATATAATATTAAATCAAAAACTGAAGGGCGCTTATTGGAGATTGGATTTCCAACATGACAAGGTATGGAACCACCTTCGGATAGTGTATCTCTAGAGGGGAATACACTGGGTTCAACAAGAACGTCTTGCAACCCGACCCACACATGGCTGGCCACTCATTTAACTTGAGTGTACCGAGCATATTATCACTAATGGTTGTGATCAGCAACCGTTACCGAAAGCATACAGCAACTAATATAATAAAAAGCAAATGAAATTTCTCTAGATCAGGTGATAATACCCCTAACGGGAATGACCCACATGGCCATGCTGCCTTCCCAATTTCTGTCATTTCCCGGTTGATGAGGCTTGAGGTCACGATTATTTCGTAGAACATCTCACCATCATTTACCTTGAATATCACGTCGTCAGACATTCGTCCATATACGTTGTCCTACGACTGGAAAAACCAAAGGCACCATTATATTAATCCATCTTGGGTAATTTCCACCTAGGATTGATAGAACAGCCCTTGCACTTAACTCCATCTTCATATATCTTCAGCATAAGTTGATTCGTAACGCTTACGCCAATACGGAGTGGTTTTCAGGTACTAAATCTGATTTCGATCTCTCTGCATTGACAGCAGAGGCATAAAATAAGCAAAAACTTTGATAGTCGGTGATTTAACTATCAAAGAAACATCCATACAATCAACGATCCTATTTCCCATTTGGAAGTTCTACCGATCAACCATTAAACAATATTGGGCCCTTTTTAAATTAATTTCTTATTAAATTCTCATTTTCCATTTTCTTATCTTTTCTCAGCCATTTTTCAAGGCTTGCTCATCTCCACGATCATTGGGAAACATATCCATATATCACAAATTATCCATTTTCTAGAAAATATCTCATATTACGGTTGGAAAACATTTCCATATATTCACATATTCTTATTTTCTATATCTGGAAATTATATGTTATCCACATTGGAAAATATTTCCAATCCCTATTTTTACTTCTCATTAACCACATCATTTCATTTCCTATACTTCGAAAAAAATTCAAATTTTATTTGGAAAACGTTCCCAAATTCCATTTATCTGGATTTAACCGATATTATATAAAATATCATTATTATATCTCAACGTACTAATCTTTCATTAACTAACTAACTCTTGCTACCGAACCTTAACCATTTCTCAGTCAATCATGAAGTCAATCAAGTTGAGATATAATTACCTCCCAGACCTTAATTGAAAACATTCTTAACTTTGAAATAGTACAAGCTCACAACTTCAACAAAACATCGCTTACGCGACTCTCAGATTCAATCTAAGAATCCACTTTTTTTACGAAAAACATTGATTATAACAATAGCGTTATAATCGTTGTATCAAAACATATGATTTACAAATATTTATTTTAACGGTAGCGTTAAAAGCGCTCTTTAGATTTATAAAACATTTATTATAATAGTAGTATTATAATCGTTGTTTGTATTTACAAAACATTTATTATAACGGTAGCGTTATAATCGTTGTTTACAAATATTTGGTATATATAAAAATATAACTTGTACTTATTAATTCAATTAATAAGTAAATAAATAATTAAATTTGATTCAAAACGAAAAGTAAAAATACTACTTCCCTAAATTCGATATAATCGAATTCCAATAAAGAACTCTCTCTCTCGAATAATCTGTATTCAATTTATATTTCGAACTTCAGATACCATTTCAGGTTAATACAAATTCCAAATTCACTTTTGAATTTATCCTTTCCAAATCATTACCAACTTCCTTTACTACTATTCCAGTCTACAAAACGGTATCACACTTTATTTTATATTCCGAATTTTGAAATAAAACTCATCGTTTTCATTTAAAACGATTACCCATTTCCCTTTTCATTCAATTTCCAATCTGGGTTCATATTTCAAATCTAAATTTCCTCTAAAGATATTTCATTTGCAAAATATTTCCTTTAAACTGTTATTCACTTTAATCGTGAATATATTTCCTTTATATACAATCAAATTAGTTTGATTTCGTACTTATAAATAATATATTAAACCCAAATTCTATTTTTAACTTCTATTCAGATTTTTCCAGACCAATCTCATTTGTATTGCAATCATTTAAAATCTCATTTATAATTTGCTAAGTTCAAATATTTGTTTTAAAAACCAATTAACACATTTCTGTATAAATTCAAAATTTGAATTTATATTTCAATTTATTTCAAAATAAATATTTTACTGAATTTATAAACATCATCTATAAATTGATCTTCTCAATTTATTTGTTAAAAACATATTTCTATTTAAAATCTCCTTTTAAAACCTTATACGATTCTATATTCGATTATAAAATATCGGTTTTAAACTAAGTATTAATTTTACCATGATAATCCATAAATATTGTTTATAATTTTAAATTACTCGCTTTGTTCAATAAAACATGTTTATATTCTCAAATCTATTCGAAATTCAATTTCCATTTTGGAAATAATTTTTTTTCTTTTTAAATCTTAAAATCTTTTCCTTTATATTCGAAAATATTTTATGGTATTTAAAATACCAAATTTCAAGGGCTACGGTAATTCAACAGAGTATAATCAATCATGGTACCTATATCACAATATATATAAAAATAAACAACAATATAAATGTTGAGGAATCCGGTTGGTTCTCTCCAACTTGTTTCCCTGCATCCACAGATGTTAATCAACATCAATAATATTAATTTCACATCAATATGAAATATTATGGTGAACATAATTACAGATCGATCAACTATATAACTATATCAACCAATTCAACCAATTTTATCAACCATTCATCCAAACAAGCATCACACAATATAAATTTATTTTAAATAATTTAAAACCGTTTATATAAAAATATAAACGAGCCAGAGTTAGTGAGTTTACTCACCTTGTTTTGCAGTTTTCCGCTTCTGCTATTGTTTCGTTTAAAATCAAACAGGCATTTGATTTTATTATGAAATCCCGTAATCCAGTTCTCAGCCTCATTAGCTCCATAACATAGATTTTTTCGTTACTATTCCAACGACCCTTAATTATGTTAATGGATAATCAATATACACCATTATTACCAATTTGAGATGAATTAAAATAAATTATGTATTTAACTATTATCATTAGTGATCTTTAATTACCATTCTTAATTGAGCGCATTAACCATGCATTTTAGAAAACGCTGCATCGATGCTTTTCCATTTCAAACCCGGATTATTATCGATGACCTAACACTAATTGTGCACCCACCATCGTCCACCGAAGGCTGACCTATCACTACCAAATAATGGCACAAGCTCTCACCATTTAGATAACTCCATCTTCCCCTTTTTCCAAACTGCTTCATCTTCTCTTCAAAACAGCTACATCAACCCAAAACAGCAACTTCCTTCGTACTTGATCACCATCAAACTTGAGCTCATCAAAATGCCCACATCTGTTACTTATCACCTCCACTATAGTTGTTGCCTCAACAACTTGAAAATCTACATCAATTATGTTACCCTCAAGCCTGCATTCCCAATCATCCCAAACAAGCAAACCCCAACATCATTTTCTTTTTTCCTGCATTAATCCCTAACGTTAACACTTCCTTTTAATTATTATGCCTACTTTAAAACTGTTTTCTATCCTTCTCCTCACCCCAAACATTTGAAACCTGTTACCATGCAACCCACTTCCATTTCTCCATTTAAATCCCAAACTAGATTATTAATTCTTTAATAACTTGATAGAAAAAAATTATGGTCTTCTTTCCTTACAACAGGCCCGCGATGTCACAGAGGAGAACAACTCCCCTCCTTCGAACGATTACTTGCAGCGCCTGAGACCACCCAACCTCGCTCCACTCCGAAGTCGCACACCTCCCCTTCAGTTGCGATTTCTAGTAGTTACACTAATTGCGCAACTAATTGAAACTTGGGATTGTAAACGCATGGCTCCCTAAACCCACGATTACTACACAGTGTTGAAAACTTCTTTCCCATTTCCTCTTGTTTTTTCCTTTCCATGATTACCCTTCTAGTTCCCTTGACATGCTTTCCTATATAATTATTCCAAAAAATCCAATTCTCTAGCATTTCGCTGCTCTCATTCCTAGCGGCACAATTTGTCATCGAGCGGACCCAAAAGCCTATGTCCGCGAGGAGAAAATGGTGGCATGGTAAATACATATGTTGTAAAAAATTTGGTGGAGCATGGGTGAAGAAATAAAGTTTTGAAGCTCACTGAAGGGAGGAGAATGAAGATAGGGTATGCGTTTAAACATGCAGAAATTACGTGGTACCCAAGTATTTAGTGTATAGGGTAGTTGTAAAGTATGTATAGGTGCGTTGATTTTTAATTTACTTTGTCGGCAAGGTTTTAATATATAAGCCGGCTAGCATGTATAGGTTTTGATTGATGACAACGTAGAGGGAACCATGTCTAGGTGAAACGAAACTAGGCATGTGAATGCATTAAAGGGGTGTCTGCACTGATTTTATATTGGCATGTGTGTTCGCACAGTGTAGTCAGCCTTATTAAATTACACTGAACCGTATAAAAATTCCAGCATATGCGTTTTCCTTTTTGATTTTAGCGTACCCATTACATAAAACTCCATTCATTTATGGATCCCTATCGACAAAAATAAAAATATCACTGCGACAAGAAATGTTTCACGATCCCATAAATATAATAAAATAGACAAATTAAATTATATTGTGATATCCCAAAATGCTGATATGGGGTGTAAAATACTTCAAATATAAAGTTGCTTATTTTCCAAAATAAAAATTATAGAAAAATTCTATAAATTAAATTATAACTACACCTCAAAAATCTTGCAATAATAATAATCTATTTTGGATTTTATAAAATTAATTTCATTAAAATCCTATATCGTTTGGAAATTAAATCAAACCAATCACCAATTAAACAAATAAATTACCTATCCAATCTGAATATATACATATAGCTTCAAAATAATCTAATTTGAATTTTAAACTCAGTATTTCTAATTAAAACAACATTCAAATTAAAATCGATTCATTTATTCAATAAATCGTTACAATATATAAACGATTCCATATCGACTTTCTGAAATTTTGATTTGGACATAACTTAGAATTTATAAGATGAAATTTCAAATTTTCACTTTGGTTAGAAAAATATAATCAAATATATCCTAACATTTCTTGTTTCATTGAATTCCCTCTCACACTGGATTCTGTATATTCAGTTGAAGTTTAAATCGTAAATTACGAACTACCGCGACTATTTCGAGCTCGTTTTAAATTATATTATAAATTATACGTTAAAACTTTGTTTTATAAATAAATTCATTATAAAATCCTTTTTAAATTATCCATACAACATTTCAAACCAATTTAAATGTTCAAAATTAAATGGCTAAAAATCCAGGTCGTTACAGGGTTTGTGAAATAAGTGTTAATTATCTCATGTTCTCTATTCAACCTGATTTAGGAGTATTCAGACCATTATCTTTGATTAAACAGTTGATTGATTGCACTTTCCTAGGCCGGGTATTAGTTTCTCAATCCCGTAGGAGGATCAACATGGTTATTTATGGTTTTTCGGGGTTTAAAACTAGATATTCCTGATATAGGAGATACTGAGGGAATTTCCAGTTATGAGTTGGTTTTAGATCTAGATAAGTTTGCCATATAACTAGTTATCTCAAATTTTGACACTGGCTGTAGACTTTGACTAAGATGCTTATGTTCTGAGATTTTTGATAGGAAAATTTTGAAGATGGATTAGCTAGCCTCTAGTGGGGCTGTTTTGGCTACAAGAGGAGAGTTGTCGGGCTAGGAAATGCAATAAACAGACTTTTAAAATTTCTTGTGACCTAAAGGGTCAGTCATGATTGAGTTTCCTATTTTTCTTAGTGCATCTCTAAGTGATACCAGTCTAGTTCTTGTAATGATAAATTTTCCAAATAAAAGAAGAGGTTAAAAGGTTACCTCCTAGAAGAAAGGTTGATTTCGGATTTATGTTTATGAAAATGCTTAACTTGTAGCAATACAAGTAAGCACATAGTTCTATGGGAAGAGAAGAGAGTTAAATTTCATACTTATGGCTAGAAGCTTTACTACAAATAGATTGTTGCTTACAACATTACTAGGTATGGATTGATTTGGAGTTCAAACAGGTTATCTATATGTTGAGCCATCTCAAGTGTTGAAAAGAAGATAGTTACTTTGGGTTATGCATAGTAGATGTACCTTAGTGCTGACCTATGAAGAATCAGTTTAATTTTTTTATTTTACTCCTTAGACTAATCTTTCGATATATTGATTTGGTACTTATGATGGGAACTTTCCACATACGTTTGGAGGAAGCCACTGTACTTCGTTCGTAGCAAAAATATTTTGAGAAAAAAAAAGTAAGAAACTTTTAGATAAAGAAGGAAATTAGTGAGAATGTAGTTGATTTTATATTCTTGACTTTTGGTATAAGAATATATGTACTACCTTATGGTGTGGAAAGACCACTTTAGACCTTAAATAATTCAAACTGGAAGTATAACTTAAAACTTTGATAGAGTTATAGAGAAAATTTTCACCGTTAGTTATGCTCAATAATTGAAAGCTTCGTGTTCATCAAGGTTTATGTCATTTGGGCATAAGGTGGATATCCTAGAAAATATGTTTGAAGAAAATATACTTATAAGGATGAGTTGATAACTAATTTTAAGAATTGGATTAGTAGATTAAATTTTTGTGTAACCACCACGTTGAGGAAAGTAAAAAAGTTTGGATTGTAGATAAATGATTAGAAGGATTGTAAAAGTTTCAAATGGATAAATGATAAGATGGAAAAGGTGAGTTCCAAGAAAAGGAAATTTGAAGAAGGATAATTTGATTAGAGAGAAGGTAATATGTAGGACCACTTTGAGTCTAAAGCCCACATGTATATATATGGTTTTAGAATAGAAATTTTAAAAGGCTAATATGTTTTGATATGAAATTCATATTTTTGGGAATTTCATAAAAGTAACTATATATATATATATATACTTCAAACGAGATTTTGGTAACTTTATGAATAATAAGTTGTCTCATTAAGATTCTACAAATAAGAATTTGAAAAACAATAATAAAAAAACATGAATTTTGAAAAAATATATATAAAGTTTAAAAAGAAGTAATTACTTATGGGGTTCAATAGTATGAGTGGAATAAATGGAAGAACACAAGAAAGTAAAGGTAAAGACTAGAAATCAGATTATGGATATGGTAAAAGGTTACTTAACTTGGAGAGTATAGTAGGCTCTAGAATTTTGGAACCAAGTTGTAACAATGACTTTACTATATTGAACTAGTTTTGAGTGGATTCAAAATGAGTAAAGAGAAAAAGTAAGAAAATGGAAGATTTTAGGAACAAGTGGATCAACTCAAAGGATTTATTTTTAAAGTATTTAGAATAAATAGGTAAGATGAAAGCTCTTCAGTTGATTTAGTTAAAGTGACCCAATATTAATAAGAGAGACTATTCAGAATATGAGGTTTGCATAATTTCTAGTTATTGCATCATGGGTATATTTGAAGAATTCAAGTTTCTTACTAGTGTTCTCTTGACTAACAATATTTAGTTATTCTATCATTAGTTTTTCCTTTGATCAGAGTCTTTCTTTTAAGTGTCCTTAGGAAGGGTAGATCTTAGGATTAAACCTATGGATGGTAGGATCGATTATAAACATGTTATGTATGATGTTCGTATGTGGATGTAAGTGTTCGCAAGTGGATACAATGTACACACACACACTAGGCACTATTAGGATCGACAAATAGGGCATTTACATATGCATATGGATGTATGAGCATTTTATTTTCTTTCTATAGCTGTAGCAAATGGATGTTGTCATATGGTTATTGCATATGAATGATGATTGAAGCAGACATGTACAACTATCTGTTATCATTAGGATTTTTACATACGTTTGGATACATTGCACCAACATTACTGCATAAAAATGAGATCGATTGAACCAGTAGATCGTCTAATTTTTTGCATTAATCAGGGTTGTCCATACTACACTATTGAATAATTACGTGAATCACATTAGAAAATTATGGATTCTAATGGATGATGTTTGAGTAGATGATTGTAGATAAATTGAATGAAAATATTTATATTATTTTTCTGATCTTGGAGATTTAGGGGATGGAATTCTTTAAGTAGAGGAGAATTTAAGAATAGTTAAGTAACATATTTGAACATTTAAGAATTAATGTTATGAAAATATAATGTTATACCTTAATAAATAAAATTAATGAAAACGTTCACAGTAACATTATAAAGGAATAAATAAAAATTAACATTATAGACATGATACTAAAAGATGACGAGTATTAAATCACAAATGTTAATGCACACATTTAAATTTGAGACGTAACGTGCATAATAAAACAGTAAATAAGAATTAGTTTTTAGTAGGAGATAAATTGGATGTTATATTTATAACCATTGCAAAGATCTGAGACCACTGGTTTGATATATGATTTGGGAATGTTTGGATTTACAGTTTAGAAAATATTGACTTTGTAAGTTTAAAAAAATGCACATAAAACTAATAATTTACATTGTTCTAAATTTGTGAACAAAAACTGTGTTAGGCGGAGTGGTAGTGCATGCATTTCCTAAACTAGAGATTCTGAGTTCGATTCCCCCCAATGACATATTTTGAATGTATAAGAAGACCAATCAAAACGATGCATGTTTTAAGTGGAAAGTATGTATGTATGTACATATATAAATAAGCGATATACAGGATAAAACATACATAAAATGAAAGATTATATGTGTGAGTGTGTGTATGTGCATATATATATGTATATGTATGTGTATGTGTATGTGCATATATATATATGTGTGTGTGTGTGTGTGTGTGTGTGTGTGTAACGACCCGCATTCTACATATCGAAGGATCGTAGAATATTTATTTCTTTTCCATATGAGTACGTATAGTCGTGTAACTTTGGGAACGGCTATTGGGGTCATTTCCAATGTTCACGATTTTTGCCGATTTTTAAATGACCATATTGCCCCTGACGAATCTTGTTTCGCTTATAACTTTTGATTGGTAAGGAGTTTTGACTTGAAACCACTTCCATTGGATTCGGATGATGGTTTACCTTTCCGTAGAGTGGTCACATTAGCCAAACGGACTTACCGTTTGGGAGGTATGGCTGAAATAAGGTTTAGAAGGTGAAAAACAACTTAAATGGGCTTAATAGGGTAATTAGCAGCTAGGCCCATTGGAGATTTCGGAATTAGGGCCATATAAGGGATGATTAGGGTTAGAGAAACTTTTTCTTTGTCATTTTCCAGCCGCCACTTATCTCTCTTCAACCCTAACAATGGCCTCCAACACCCAAATCACCGTTTAATCAAGCACTAGCCTAATCTACATCAAACCAGGGCAAATTAGCATAGAATTTGGGATAAAGCTGCTGGAACACATAGAGATTCAACCCAAATCAGATATACTTTTGGATCTATAAATTATTTGTGTCTAAGGTGAGTGATTTGCATTGGTTTTCACTAATTATGGCTAATTAAGTGTGATTAGTGTTAATTAGTGAAATTATGACTCAGAAAAATCTAGAAATTTTTTTGTAAAATTCTAAAATATTATTTTAGGGATCTGATAAAAATTTGGTTAATTTGGAGTAAGTTTGCTAATACTATCATTAGTTATAGTTAAACATGATTAAGGGGAAAACCATGGGTTTTGGGTATGTTTGATTCATATTGGAATGATTATTCATCTTTTTGGTGTTTATGGTTGATTATACATGTTGCTATGACTTTATGGTATGCTTGGTGATTGATTAGAAAAGTTAGAATGGTAGAAAACGCCGTCGTATGGCGTAAAACAGTTTCTGGAAAAGTTGCAGAAAACTGTGCAGGAACCGGATCGGATCAGAGGGGGAAAGTAAGACCCGACCCGCTCCCCGACCCTCTCGTGAAGTCCTCTTCCCATGAACTGCTGGTGGAGCCACGAAGCTTGAAGTTCTCCGACCCGAACCGCTTGCCGCTTGCCCCGAACCACGGAGCACCATGCAGCTCCGACCCGACCTGGTGGAAGAAGTACGGACCGATCTAAACCACTCTAGGGAGCACAATCACGACTTGCTTGCATTAGAGAATCCCGGACCGTTAAGCTTGCCATCCCTGAACTGAGCCGCTTCTGCTTGGTGACCACGAGTTGAAGCGCATTCGAACCGAGCCGTAGAGCTACTCCGACCCGACCCAAAGAGCACGACCCAAACCAGATGGGTAGCCACGAGTACGAACCAAGGATGCATAGAACCGAACCGATGATGGCTGGGGCATTTAAATGACCACGAACTGGACCAAGGAGCTTAGACATGAGACATGAACCACGAATCAAAGGGAGACAGATCCGGAGGAGACCAAACCCGAGATGCAAACGTAGTCCAAATGAGGAGTTGTAGCTCAGGATCCATATGGGAACCAATGAGTTAACTTCATGAATTGGAATTTGCTGCGGGACGTGTGCAAAGGGGATATCGATGTCTATAGCTTTGACTCAGCACTGAGACGGATTAGTGGCTATGGATCAGTACACTGGGGTTGTTATGACTCAATGGGAAAAGTGATCGTAGCAGGGCTATGAGCCAGTGCAGTGGAGTTGTTATGACTTGATGAAGGCAGAGTGAACATAACAAAGTATTAGTGGTTACGGATCAGTGCAGTGGAACTGTCATGACTCCATGGGGGCAGAGTGATCGTAATAAAGAATTAGGTGATCAAAGTAGTAGATAATGTACGCTTTACGCACTGAGTGAGAGATGTGAGGATGATTGCTATGTTTGATGTTTTGTTATCACCATGACATGCACACCCCCTCCCCATTGTTTTCACACCATATGTTAGTGTCACCTTAGAGTATTGTACATCCTGTTGTGCTAACTCTTTGGTTGCAGGTCCAAGTATGGTTAGTCATACCTATTATTGTTCTGTTTTGTTGCTTATCGCTCATACCAGACTTTTGTCTGGCCCAGAGCTTTATGTCTCTTCTTATTACTCTGGGTGCTCCTAAATGAGCAGACTAGAGACATGTTAGCTGGTTATGCACGAGTAGTTGATCCGGAGATGAGCACGAGCCTCCCACGTATTATCTACATATATTCTCTCTGTGTTGTTGCTGGTCACTGCTTGGGCGTTAGTAGTGTACTTTTCCTTTCTTTAGCTTTAGAGACAGTATTTTGAAGTTATAATAATGATGTTGGATCATAAGATGTATTTTGGATTCTGCTGCAATGATGGTTTAGTTTTCAGCTTATGCATTGTCTCGCCTGTTTTATGTCAAAATTATTATTATTATATTTTATTCCATGCACTATGAGATATACTACAGGTTCCTTTGGTAGTCTAGCTTCAACCCTTTTTCTTTGGCGATCGTCCTGTGCTGGTTGGACATCGGTGCAGCACATTTTGGGGAAATGTCGGCTGGTCCGGGGTGGGCCGTCACACTTGGTATTAGAGCTCTAGGTTGCGTAGTTAACCTAGGGAAAGACACCAGGGAGAGATAGTACGTATATGAGAGCGCGTATTTGTGTTATTTTGGCTTCCAAAAGCTATATATATACACTATTAGTATATCTAAGGATGGAGTCGCACTGCACTTGCACCACTGAAGAGATGGTTAATCGTTTTCTCCTTACAGATTAAACGATGAGCCGATATACGAGGACTACTGGTTCAAGAGCCAATGATAGGAATGCTCCTGATATGAGGGCGATGTTCACTGACTTCATGAGAGAAATTCTTAGGGATGTTCAGAGGGCAACTCCTAATGCTGCAAATGGTTGTGGTGCAGCGGTGCATGCGCCTAGGACCGATTTCGCCAAGCTCTGTAAGGACTACACTAGTCTTGTTGGGAATTCGTTTCATGGAACGGAATCGGCCACAGAAGTTCAGGATTGGCTCGATAGTTGTGAGCGTATCTTCGAGGACTTAGGAATCGATGATGCAATGAAGAGAAAGGTAACATCCCGTTAGCTGCAAGGACAGACTATGAATTGGTGGAATGCTATTAAGGTAGCTACTCGTGAGGATCAAGTTACTTGGGATCAGTTTAAGGCCCGATTCAGTGATAAGTTTATCCCAACTGCTCAGAAATCAGAATTGTTTAGGAAGTTCTTGGAGCTTAAGCAGAATGGTAAGGCAGTCTCAGAATATATTGCTGAGTTCGATACTTTATCGAAGTATGGATTATCCCTTATTGACACTCCCGAGAAGAAGAATGAGAAGTTCATAACATGCTTAGATCAGTACTTGGGGTAAAGGCTTATAAATCATATTGATGAAACTTTTGAATCGACTGTTGGGAAAGCATTGAGATCAGAGAGCCTTTATCCTAAGCTCAAGGCTGAAGTCGCTGTTGCATCTACTGAGGGGCTAAAGCTGCAGGCAAGCGGTAGAGGCAATAATAATTATCAGAATAAAAGGAAGCAGAGTCAGACTAAGGATGGTCAGAAAAAGAAAGATAAGAAAAATGTTGAGTGCTTTAGCTGTGGCAAGAAGGGCCATTATGCTAAAGAATGTCGAGCAAAGCCAGCGGACAGGAAGTGCTTCAACTGCGGTCAAGTGGGATATCACAAGGATATATGTCCACAACCCCCCAAAGAGAAGCAGACTGTGAAAGCATGTGTTGTTAATGTTGTTCCTTCTTCGACGAATGCCCCAACTGCAGTGGAGAAAGGAAAGAATGTCGTCATTCAAGGTATGCTTTCTATTTATGATGTTCCTGTTCGAGTATTGTTTGATACTGGGGCTTCCCGTTCCTTCATATCTAGTGACCTGGTAGATAGGTTGGGATTGGAACTCGAGATAATCGGTAGACCATTAGCGGTAACAAATCCGATTGGTGGTTCGACTAGCCTTAGCATGGTTTGTCGAAATTTGGCCTTATCGAATCATGGATGTATGTTTGCTTGTGATTGCTTTGTTTTGGGCTTTATTGGGTTTGGCATTATTATGGGAGTCGATTGGCTCCAAAGATATGGGGTGGTGGTAGACTGTGAGGGATTTTCTGTGACTATTAGGGCAGATGATGGGCGGAGGGTAGTGTTTGGTGGCCTATCTAGAGATGAAGTGATGGCTAGTTTTCTAAATCCCCTCGACATCCCGTAGGACGAGTTAGCAGGAATTCCCATTATTGGCCAGTATCCGGATATCTTCGAGGAAGTGACCGGACTTCCACCACACCGAGAGATTAAGTTCCATATTGATTTAGTGAAAGATGCCAGACAAATAGTAATGCTACTTTTTCGTATGGCACCAAGGGAGCAGAAAGAGTTCGGGGTGCAAGTAAGCGATCTTTTGAAGAAGGGATTTATCAGAAGAAGTGTCTCCGAGTGGGGAGCACTAGTTGTATTTGCTACTAAGGCAGATGGTTCCCTTCGATTATGTGTAGACTATCGCGATTTGAATAAGGTGACTAGGCAGAATAAGTATCCTCTTTCACGGATAGGTGATTTTCTTGATTAATTGGAAGGAGCAAGAGTGTTCTCCCAATTGGACCTCGCGACCGGATTTCATAAGCTCCGAGTGGCAGCTGAGAGTGTTCCTAAAACGGCATTTCGGACACCGTCTGGATTCTATGAGTGGTTGGTCATGCCATTCGGGTTGACCAATGCACTAACATATTTTGTGGATCTTATGAATAGAGTATTCCGATACCAATTGAATAAGTTTGTTCTTGTGTTCGTGGACGATATACTTGTTTATTCGAGGACAGAGGAAGAACACAAGGAACATTTGAGAGTAGTGATGGAGGTGTTGAGAAAACACCAATTGAAAGCGAAGTTTTCTATGTGTCACTTCTGGAGGAGGGAAGTGAGATTTTTGGGCCATGTTGTTTCAAAGAATGGTATTGCCATGGATCCTGCGAAGGTGGCTATGGTACAAGATTGGTCTATGCCCAAGAATGCAACAGACATAAGAAGTTTCTTGGGATTAGTTGGATATTATCGTAAGTTTATCCAAGACTTCTCCAAGATAACGGCACTGTTAACTCAGTTGAACAAGAAGAATCAAGCTTTTGCTTGAGACGAAAGGTGTGAAAATGCATTCAAGAGCCTAAAGTAAAAGTTGACGTGTGCACCAGTGTTATTTATTCCTAAAGGGAATGAAGAGATGACAATATACACGGATGCCTGTGGTACTGGACTAGGTGTTGTGTTGATGCAAGAAGGTAGGGTTGTAGCTTATGCTAGTCGGAAGCTGAAACCGCATGAGAAAAGATATCCTACCCATGATTTGGAATTGGCTGCGATCTTGTTCGCGTTGAAGATGTGGAGACATTATCTTTTGGGAGAAAGATTTGAGTTGTTTACTGATCATAAATCGTTAAAGTACCTTTCCTCTCAGAAGGATCTAAATCTCTGACAGCAAAGATGGTTAGAATTCTTGGCTTCCTATGATTTCAATATCACATATACACCAGGAAAGGGCAATGCGGTAGCTGATGCATTGAGTAGGAGATCTGCCAGTTTAGGGGCTATGTTTCTTGAATGGAAGCAACTGCAGTACATCGCTGGGTATGATTTCAGACCAAAGTGCGAATTGGATCCAGAGTTGTTAACAAGTTTGATGGTCAGACCCACTTTTATTGAGCATATTGTTTCCAGTCAGAGGGACGATCCTAGTCTATTAGAATTCATCTCCAAGTTAGAATTGGGAATCGACAAGGAGATGAACAAGTATGGGCTTAATCGAGATGGATGGCTTAGAAAGAATGGGAGACTAGTTGTACCCAATGTCAATGGATTGAGAGATGAAGTGCTTAGAGAATGTCATCACTCAAAACTGACTATACATCCCGGTGGTAATAAATTGTATCGAGACATGAAGCAGACCTTCTACTGGGAAGGAATGAAAAGAGACGTTGGGAAATTTATATATGAATGCATGAATTTCCAGCTAGTTGAAGCCGAGCAAAAGAAGCCTAGTGGATTGTTGCAACCATTAGAAATTCCAGAATGGAAATGGGAACAAGTCTCAATGGATTTCATTAATGGGTTACGAAGGACTAGATCAGGCCATGATAGCATTTGGGTGATTGTGGACCGATTGACCAAGAGTGCAAGGTTTATACCTGTCAAGTCGAATAGAACGGAAGCAAACTTAGCGGAACTGTATATGAAGTAGGTAGTGAGATTTCATGGAGTACCCAAAGGCATTGTAAATGACCGAGATCCGTTAATTTTTATATTGAATGAAGCGTCGATAATATATATGAAGAACAAATAAAAATATGATTTTTATTTATTGAAATGAAGCAATAAAAGTATAATTTTTATTTGAACAACGTGAAAAGGACTGCGGTGGAATTTCAATTGAATCCAGATGATTCAGCAGTTCAACAACAAAGCACGGCGGAGTGGATCCCTCTGTGAGAACTTCTCACCTTTAATTTAATTTTCTAGTTATATAAATATATGCTAGGATGCAGACGGTGTAACACACCGAATTTTAGTTAATACTAAAATTCACTAATTATAGGATAAATAATCTCAGATGTGGGAATTGGGGGTAACGGGCTGCGTCATTGCGTTCGTCTCGGAAAAATACGCGAAATAGAGTCCGAGTTTTCGAGAATCGGAGTCCGTATGGCCCGGTTATGGCCCAAAGAAGTTTGCAGGAAAATTAAAGCTAAAAACAGATTTAAAAATTCAAATTCAGATTTCAAAATAGAACCAGCAGGGCCATGCGGGAAAATTCCCGCCTAACCATGTCGACAGGGCTGTCGACAGGCCTGTCGACAGGGGGGTCGACTTGCCTGTCGACATGGGCGCGGCGTCCAGAGAACCTGGGTGCACCAGGTTGGGTTTTAGGCTGGCTTGGAGGGCTGGGTTCTAGAGATTTCCTAAATCTAACGGACCTAATCTAACCTAGGGTTAATCTAAGGGCCTAAAACACTCACCTAATCTATAAATACACCCTAAACCCCCCTAATCCTTACTAAAAATAGAAATGATGGCCTCATGCCGCCAAATTAAATCTTAGAGGGAGCCTCCACTAGTTTATGAAGGAAGTTGCAAGCTAATCACTCTCTAATCAATCTCTAATCATCACCATCTTCATATTTAGCAACTAATTCCACTTCATAAGTTTGCTAATCTTGGGTTTGGTGAGTTTCTATCACTTTAACATCAATTGTTAAAGTAAGTAGATTGGGTGTAATGAGACTTATGGTCTTAAATGCGGATTAGTGAGTTTGAATCATTTGTAATGATATGCTACTCTATGTTTTCCTATGTTTATGCATGTTTGATAAGTGGTTTTATGCATGTTTAATAAGTTGGTTTATGCATGTTTAATAAGAGGGTTTATGCATAACTAATAAGTGGGTTTATGCATGTTTAACAAGTGAGTTATGCAAGTATGTGAATGATTATGCAAGTTATGTATATGCTTAAATGCAAGTTTAACATGATATGCAAGTTATGCATGCTTATGCAAGTATGTGAATGATTATGCAAGTTATGTATATGCTTAAATGCAAGTTTAACATGATATGCAAGTTATGCATGCTTATGCAAGTATGTGAATGCTTATGCAAGTATGTGAATGCTTATGCAAGTATGTGAATGCTTATGCAAGTTATGTGTATGCTTAAATGCATGTTTAACATGTTATGCAAGTTATGAGAATGCTTATATGCAAGTTTAACATGTTATGCAAGATATGTGTATGTTAATATGCAAGTTTGGGTTAAATGTAGTTGGGTTAATATATGCTTATATATGCAAGTTGACATCCTCTTAACCCATGATAAAGTTATATGCTAAGATGTGGTTAAACCCATGATACTTGTGATGGATCTTCCCTTTATTATGTCATGAAATGAGAACGATTTACGTGGGGAACGATGGGGTTAATGAATATGTTAATAAAAGTATGATTGGGTATGATTAAGCATACCATAAAAATAAATTAACATAAGTGGGAATTTACCTATTGAGTTAGGTCTACCCCATGGGAATTTACCTATTGAGTTAGGTCTACCCATGTTATGAAAAATGTGTAATTAATTAGGGATAATTAATTATGGGGGTGATTAATTAGGGGTAATTAATCAACTAAGACACGAGGTTGGACCCTTTTGTAGCGGAAGTCTGCCCGGAACCGACCGGCCATCCAGCGGCTACAAATGATTGGCCCAATGTGAGAGGTCTTAGTCATAAATTAAATACGTGATTAAAGTAAAGACACGAGGTTATACCCTTTTGATGACAGAAGTCTGCCCGGAACCGACCGGCATATCCAGCAGTCATAAAAGACGGTCTAATGTGAGAGGTCTTTATGAGGTCATGATCTTAATTAATTAATTAAGAAACACTTAACCATATTAGCATGTAGAGGGACATGAGGGGTTAAGTGGGTGCCTTGGGTGGCATGTGGAAATCTAGTGGGTTGCCTTGGGTGGCAATAGAAAATACGATTAGAATACTTAACCAAGTGGAAACATGTAATTAAACATGATTAAAGGGTTAAGTGGGATGCACTAGATAACAGGGACAAGCTTAGGTGGGTAGCTTGTGGGGGCCCATTTCAACCAATATCCCAAACGTATCTTTGTGGGCTCGACTCTAGTCGAGTGACGGGACACGCATATTGGGCTTGATTATAAGAGGCCAAAACGGGTTAGCGGTGGCAACGCAAGTCCAACGGGTTTCATATGCGTGTGTGGGCCCGGGCTGGTAGATAAGCCGTTGTTGCATCGTGTAGGTATAAGCCGTGCACCGTTGATAGTATTGGGTTGCTACTTTAGGGGAGTGATACACCCCACTGTGGGACCAGCACGGGTATCTACGGTAGGGAGCCGATCATTGGGGAGTAGTGGGGTACACCTAGTGGAGATAGGGGCAGACGGCACCTATGTGGTCGGCTAGGGGTACATGAAACTACTAGTTATATCTTTCTTTTAAGTCCTTGGGTGGGATCTATCTTTGAGTAGGAATGACTGGTGTGGTGCAGTTAGTAATTATCCTTGGGTGGGTAGATGCGTCTTTACAGTTATCTTAGTTTATCCTGAGTCTACCAAGCTGCTTAGTGTAGCCATTCATCCCCAGACATTACCGTATGTCAAGTTTATGTCTTCTCTGGTTACTTTAATGATTGTATTGTTAAAGTTATAGGACTCGCTCAGACTTATGTCTGACCCCGTTGTTTTTATCTTTTTCCCAACCCTCAGGTCCTACGGTGGATCCTAGCAGTAGTGGAGCTTGATCGGATTGTTGTTCCAGTCTTTAGGAGCTTGGATAGATGTAAAGCTCCAGTTACCCAGTTATCTTTTCTTTTGTCCTGGCTATTGTATAAGAGAGTGGGATTATGTACTTCTTTATTTTGATGGATATTGTACTTGACTTTTATTGTGGTTTTATGATGTAACCAGACATGTTTATTTCCGCTGTTATGAGATGATGTTTTAAATTTCAAGTACTATTTATATCTGTCTTGTTGTAATTTTTCTGTTCTATATTCACTAAAATACTCCACCGATGCTATGGCATTCCCTTAGAGAGTGACCATAGCGGGCGTGGGGTGTTACACGTGGTATCAGAGCAAAGGTTACCGGAACAGATAAAATTTTTAGAAAACTATTTTTCTAAAAACATTTTTGGAAGAAATATTTTCAAAAACATGTCTTTTAAGAGAAAAGTTTTTGAAAGAAAAACATAATCCCCAATAGCCATATCTATATCCTTCGAATTCTCCATTTTGAGTCTTTCCTTTTTCGTTTCAGCATGGCTGAGGATCTTAACTTTCCGGAGGGTGTGACGGTACCAGTATGGTATAGGAGATTGATGGAGGCTAGGGCCACCACTGCGGGTCCAGCAAATGTTCCTCCACCAACCGTAGCACCCGATCTTCCTCCTCCCCCTCCTCCTCGCATGGATACTTTTGCTAAGACTTGCAAGGAATTTAAAGCTATGGGAGGAAAACCTTTTCAAGGATCTGAAACTTTTGTGGAGGCTAGAGATTGGCTTAAGGAGGTGGAAGAGTTGATAGATATCTTTGAGATGGAAGAAGGAAAGAAAGTCAAGTTAGCTGCTTGGTTAATGAAAGGAGAGGCCTCATTCTGGTGGGAGGTCACTAAGGGAGAACGCCCCGTTGACTCTTAGGTGGATTTTAGGCAAAGATTTGTGGCAAAGTTTCTCTCAAGGGCGGAGGAAAACTTGTATATGGAAAGATTCTTGACTCTAAAGCAAGGAAATCTCTCGGTGAAGGAATATGTCAACAAGTTTAATCAATTGGCAAGGTTTGGCCTAGACATGGTGAATACACCGGAGAAGAAGGCTTTGAGGTTTGTCAAAGGCTTGAATGAACCGATGCATGGGTTGGCTATGACTCATATCCCTATGGGGGCCACCTTCGAGAAGCTAGTTGACATGGCACTCATGCATGAAGAAGAGAAGGGTCCCAATGCTAATAGGGCACCCGAGAAGAAGGGAGATCAAAAGAGACCTCAGCAACAACAGCAAAATAAAGGTGGGAAAGGCAATGGTGGCAAGGGCAAGAAGAAGAAGTGTTTCAATTGCGGGACACCTGGCCACCTAAGCAAGGATTGTCGCAAGAAGAAGAAGACTGGCTGCTTCCACTGTGGCGAAGCAGGGCATCTAGTGAAAGACTGTCCTAAGAAAGGGCAAAGGACGGGGTCTACCTCAGGAGGACAGGTGCAAGCTCTTATGGCACCGGGTCAGGCTAGGGGGCAAGTATAGGCTCTTGCGGTTCCACCGATTCAGGAAAGAGGTAGAACTATCTCCGTTGAAAGTCTGGTTTTTCTATTTGATCATCCTGTCCGTACATTGTTTGATTCAGGCGCATCGCATTCGTTTATCTCATCATCATTAGTTGAGTCACTGCACTTAGACACCAGTCTGGTAGATGATCCCTTGGTTGTTTCAAACCCAATTGGGGGCTCCACTTATTTGTCCATGATATGTTTGGGTTTGAAGATTTCTATACTTAGCATTGAGTTTAGATGTGATGCTTTTGTGTTGGGCTTCACGGGCTATGGGTTGATTTTGGGCATGGACTGGTTATCCAGTAATGGTGTCGTTCTTGATTGCGAAAGGAGAGTTGTTAGGCTCATGACCCGCTTGGGTAACACTCTCGAGATTTCTTGTAATCCCATGGACTCTGTTATGCTAAGCTATCTTGAATCGCTTGACGCTTCGGTCGAGAGTTTGCAATCTGTTAAAGTGGTCCGGGAATATCCGGATGTGTTTGAGGAGGTGAAGGGCTTACCTCCGAAGCGGGAGATTGACTTCCGAATATATCTGGTGGATAATGCTAAACCTGTTTCTTTACCAGTGCGCCACATGTCTCCTCGTGAGAGGAGGGAACTCCATAAGCAAGTAGGGGAGTTGCTTGAGAAGGGGTTCATAAGACGAAGTATATCGGAGTGGGGTGCTCCAGTAGTTTTTGCTACGAAGGCGGATGGGTCCCTCAGACTTTGTGTAGACTATAGAGAACTCAACAAGCTCACAAAGAAGAATAGACACCCATTGCCGAGGATTGATGATCTTTTCGATCAGTTGGTTGGCGCTTCAGTATTTTCTCAGTTGGACTTAGCCACGGGGTTTCATCAGTTGAGGGTGGCTGAGGATAGCATAGACAAGACTGCCTTTAGGACTCCGGATGGTTTCTATGAGTGGCTGGTGATGCCATTTGGGTTGACGAACGCCCCTGCATACTTTGTTGATTTGATGAGTAGGGTGTTCAGGGAGTTCCTTAATAAATTCGTGGTGGTCTTTGTGGATGATATCTTAGTATTTTCTAAGAGTGAAGAAGAGCATGCCCTACATCTTGGGGAGGTATTGAAGACTCTTCGAGCACATAGCCTTAAGGCTAAATTCTCTAAATGTCACTTCTGTAGGAAGGAGGTGCGGTTCTTGGGGCACGTGGTCTCCAAGGAAGGGATAGCTGTGGATCCCGCGAAGGTAGTATCAATTCAGGATTGGAAGGTTCCGAAGAATGCTACCGAAGTAAGAAGTTTCTTGGGATTGGCGGGTTATTATAGGAAGTTTATTAAAGACTTCGCGAAAATATCAGCCCCATTAACCCGCTTAACGAAGAAGAATCTTGTTTTCACATGGGACGTAGATTGTGATGATGCGTTCCGGCGGTTAAAGAGAGCTTTAACCACTGCTCCAGTTTTAGTGTTGCCAGATGGGAGCAAGCCATTTGTTGTCTATACTGACGCTTGTGGGACAGGACTTGGCGCAGTCTTAATGCAAGAGGGAAGGGTAATAGCCTATGGTGGAAGGCAGTTGAGAGTGCATGAGAAAAATTACCCTACCCATGATTTACAGTTGGCCGCTATTGTTTTTGCGCTTAAGATTTGGCGCCATTATCTTCTTGGTGAGAGATTCGAATTGTTCACCGACCACAAATCATTAAAGTACTTGTTTTCTCAGAAGGATTTGAATTTGAGACAGCAAAGGTGGATGGAGTTCTTAGCATCCTATGATTTCGAGATAGCGTATACCCCTGGCAAGGGTAACGTGGTGGCGGATGCCTTGAGCAGAAAGAGGCTGTCCTTGAGTCCATTGTTCGTGGAACAACGAAGCTTGGAATATATCTCGATGTTTGATTTCAGACCTTCCATTGATTATGTACCCGGTTTGCTAGCATCCTTGGAGGTCAGACCTACTCTTTTGGGGCGGATTGGGGAAGCACAGAGGGACGACCCACAGTTGGTTGAGTTGGTGGAGAAGCTCATAAGGGGGGAGTCGTCCAGCCATTTGAGTAGGTACATCCTAGACGATAGGGGGTGCTTGCGTAGAGACGGTAGACTTTGTGTACCGCAAGACGAGGGTTTGAGGAAGGTTATTCTTGATGATGCACACCGTTCTAGGATGACTATTCATCCCGGTGGGGACAAGATGTACCAAGATATGAAGAGGGTTTTCTTCTGGGCTGGTATGAAGAAAGATGTGGCCGAGTATGTCGCTCGATGCTTGGTGTGCCAACAAGTGAAGGCGGAGCAAAAGAAACCTGGTGGGTTGCTTCACCCATTAGAAGTTCCGCAATGGAAGTGGGATAGCGTCTCGATGGATTTTATTGACGGGTTACCCAGATCAAGAAAGGGTAATACGGGAATTTGGGTGGTGATAGACAGACTTACTAAGAGCGCCCATTTCATACCTGTGAAGAGCAAGAGGACCGCTCCATGGCTAGCTTCTGTATATCTTCGAGAGATAGTTCGATTGCATGGGGTACCCTCTAGCATAGTGAGTGATCGAGATCCTATCTTCACTAGCGAGTTCTGGAGAAGTTTGCAAGAAGCAGTGGGGACTCAATTGTGTCTGAGCACCGCATATCATCCTCAGACGGACGGCCAGACTGAGAGGGTGAATCGTGTTCTAGAAGACCTTTTGAGGCTTTGTATCTTAGATTTTGGAGGCACATGGGAAGAGCATCTTCCATTGGTGGAGTTCGCATATAATAACAGCTTTCAGTCCAGTATTGGTATGGCTCCTTTCGAAGCTCTCTATGGAAGGCCTTGTCGATCACCTACATATTGGTGGGAATCTACGGATAAGATCTTGCTTGGGCCTGATATGATTAGGGAGACTTCTGAGAAGATTGACTTGATTCGAAGAAGGATGAAAGCAGCACAGGATAGGCAAAAATCTTATGCGAACAAGAGAAGGACGGATCTTGAGTTTGAAGTTGGGGACATGGTCTTTGTCAAAGTGTCTCCGTTACGAAATGTAGTTCGCTTTGGATCTGTTGGGAAGTTAGCACCAAGGTTCGTAGGGCCGTTTCCTATCAAGGAAAGGATTGGACGGATGGCATATAGAGTGGAGTTGTCCGACAAACTTAGTGGTGTACATGATGTATTCCATGTGTCCCATTTGAGGAAGTGCTTACATGAGACCGCAGAGGTGGTAGAGCCGAGCTTGCTTAAAGAAGTGGAAGTAGAGTGTGATGCGACTATTCGACGAGCTCCTACTCGCATCCTTGGGTCAGAGACTAGGAAGTTGAGAAACAGAGAGGTTCAACTAGTCAAAGTGCAATGGGGAGAAGATGAGAGCAACGCAACTTGGGAGACGGAAGCGAAGATGCATTCATTGTACCCATTTCTTTTTGAGGGTATGTCTTTTAACTTCTCCTTTATCGCTTGTCTAGTACTTATCTTATCTTTAGTATGTCCTCTCGTTAGTACTGTTTGACCTTTAGATAGGGTAAACCTATGGTTGAAACATGTGTTTGAGACATGTTATGGTTGATGGATGCAAGTGGATGCAAGTGTTTGCTAGTGGTTGCTCGTGGATGCATATACACACACTCTAGGCACTAGATCGGCTCAGTCACTTCATATTGCATAAAATTGTGTGTAGGAAGCTATATTTATGGATGTATAATGATTGTGTTATCATATGGATGATGCATTTTGGTGAATGATTGTGCACTCATGTAGATATTGTATGTGTCGATAGGGTTCTCTCGCATACATAATGGATGCATGGCACTATCATGGTTTGCATATGTTCATACATTAGATAGGGAACATATACACACACTTTTTGCATATGCTCATACATCATTAGAAACTATTTAAGGACAATGGATGCCCGTGGTTGATGGTTTGAGTAGATGGTTGTTTGGATAGTAGGATATGCATTCTCCTTGGCTTAGAGATTTCGGGGACGAAATCCTTTAAGGAGGGGAGAATGTAACACCCCGAATTTTAGTTAATACTAAAATTCACTAATTACAGGATAAATAATCTCAGATGTGGGAATTGGGGGTAACGGGCTGCGTCATTGCGTTCGTCTCGGAAAAATACGCGAAATAGAGTCCGAGTTTTCGAGAATCGGAGTCCGTATGGCCCGGTTATGGCCCAAAGAAGTTTGCAGGAAAATTAAAGCTAAAAACAGATTTAAAAATTCAAATTCAGATTTCAAAATAGAACCAGCGGGGCCAGGCGGGAAAATTCCCGCCTAACCATGTCGACAGGGCTGTCGACAGGCCTGTCGACAGGGGGGTCGACTTGCCTGTCGACTTGCCTGTCGACATGGGCGCGGCGTCCAGAGAACCTGGGTGCACCAGGTTGGGTTTTAGGCTGGCTTGGAGGGCTGGGTTCTAGAGATTTCCTAAATCTAACGGACCTAATCTAACCTAGGGTTAATCTAAGGGCCTAAAACACTCACCTAATCTATAAATACACCCTAAACCCCCCTAATCCTTACTAAAAATAGAAATGATGGCCTCATGCCGCCAAATTAAATCTTAGAGGGAGCCTCCACTAGTTTATGAAGGAAGTTGCAAGCTAATCACTCTCTAATCAATCTCTAATCATCACCATCTTCATATTTTGCAACTAATTCCACTTCATAAGTTTGCTAATCTTGGGTTTGGTGAGTTTCTATCACTTTAACATCAATTGTTAAAGTAAGTAGATTGGGTGTAATGAGACTTATGGTCTTAAATGCGGATTAGTGAGTTTGAATCATTTGTAATGATATGCTACTCTATGTTTTCCTATGTCTATGCATGTTTGATAAGTGGTTTTATGCATGTTTAATAAGTTGGTTTATGCATGTTTAATAAGAGGGTTTATGCATAACTAATAAGTGGGTTTATGCATGTTTAACAAGTGAGTTATGCAAGTATGTGAATGATTATGCAAGTTATGTATATGCTTAAATGCAAGTTTAACATGATATGCAAGTTATGCATGCTTATGCAAGTATGTGAATGATTATGCAAGTTATGTATATGCTTAAATGCAAGTTTAACATGATATGCAAGTTATGCATGCTTATGCAAGTATGTGAATGCTTATGCAAGTATGTGAATGCTTATGCAAGTATGTGAATGCCTATGCAAGTTATGTGTATGCTTAAATGCATGTTTAACATGTTATGCAAGTTATGAGAATGCTTATATGCAAGTTTAACATGTTATGCAAGATATGTGTATGTTAATATGCAAGTTTGGGTTAAATGTAGTTGGGTTAATATATGCTTATATATGCAAGTTGACATCCTCTTAACCCATGATAAAGTTATATGCTAAGATGTGGTTAAACCCATGATTACTTGTGATGGATCTTCCCTTTATTATGTCATGAAATGAGAATGATTTACGTGGGGAACGATGGGGTTAATGAATATGTTAATAAAAGTATGATTGGGTATGATTAAGCATACCATAAAAATAAATTAACATAAGTGGGAATTTACCTATTGAGTTAGGTCTACCCCATGGGAATTTACCTATTGAGTTAGGTCTACCCATGTTATGAAAAATGTGTAATTAATTAGGGATAATTAATTATGGGGGTGATTAATTAGGAGTAATTAATCAACTAAGACACGAGGTTGGACCCTTTTGTAGCGGAAGTCTGCCCGGAACCGACCGGCCATCCAGCGGCTACAAATGATTGGCCCAATGTGAGAGGTCTTAGTCATAAATTAAATACGTGATTAAAGTAAAGACACGAGGTTAGACCCTTTTGATGACAGAAGTCTGCCCGGAACCGACTGGCATATCCAGCAGTCATAAAAGACGGTCTAATGTGAGAGGTCTTTATGAGGTCATGATCTTAATTAATTAATTAAGAAACACTTAACCATATTAGCATGTAGAGGGACATGAGGGGTTAAGTGGGTGCCTTGGGTGGCATGTGGAAATCTAGTGGGTTGCCTTGGGTGGCAATAGAAAATACGATTAGAATACTTAACCAAGTGGAAACATGTAATTAAACATGATTAAAGGGTTAAGTGGGATGCACTAGATAACAGGGACAAGCTTAGGTGGGTAGCTTGTGGGGGCCCATTTCAACCAATATCCCAAACGTATCTTTGTGGGCTCGACTCTAGTCGAGTGACGGGACACACATATTGGGCTTGATTATAAGAGGCCAAAACGGGTTAGCGGTGGCAACGCAAGTCCAACGGGTTTCATATGCGTGTGTGGGCCCGGGCTGGTAGATAAGCCGTTGTTGCATCGTGTAGGTATAAGCCGTGCACCGTTGATAGTATTGGGTTGCCACTTTAGGGGAGTGATACACCCCACTGTGGGACCAGCACGGGTATCTACGGTAGGGAGTCGATCATTGGGGAGTAGTGGGGTACACCTAGTGGAGATAGGGGCAGACGGCACCTATGTGGTCAGCTAGGGGTACATGAAACTACTAGTTATATCTTTCTTTTAAGTCCTTGGGTGGGATCAATCTTTGAGTAGGAATGACTGGTGTGGTGCAGTTAGTAATTATCCTTGGGTGGGTAGATGCGTCTTTACAGTTATCTTAGTTTATCCTGAGTCTACCAAGCTGCTTAGTGTAGCCATTCATCCCCAGACATTACCGTATGTCAAGTTTATGTCTTCTCTGGTTACTTTAATGATTGTATTGTTAAAGTTATAGGACTCGCTCAGACTTATGTCTGACCCCGTTGTTTTTATCTTTTTCCCAACCCTCAGGTCCTACGGTGGATCCTAGCAGTAGTGGAGCTTGATCGGATTGCTGTTCCAGTCTTTAGGAGCTTGGATAGATGTAAAGCTCCAGTTACCCAGTTATCTTTTCTTTTGTCCTGGCTATTGTATGAGAGAGTGGGATTATGTACTTCTTTATTTTGATGGATATTGTACTTGACTTTTATTGTGGTTTTATGATGTAACCAGACATGTTTATTTCCGCTGTTATGAGATGATGTTTTAAATTTCAAGTACTATTTATATCTGTCTTGTTGTAATTTTTCTGTTCTATATTCACTAAAATACTCCACCGATGCTATGGCATTCCCTTAGAGAGTGACCATAGCGGGCGTGGGGTGTTACAGACGGTGTTTAGTAGCACCCGACACCCGTCCACAGACCATGGACGGCTTGTATGCTTGTTTGTTTGATTTTGATGTGTAGTTGATTGTGTGATGTGATGTGAAATGAAATAAAATATTTATATAGTTAAAAATATTTTATAGTTAAAAATAGAATTTTTAACGTATATATGAAAGGAAATAAAAATAAACAAATCGGACGATTCGTTTATATACACACATTTGACTGATATTGATTGGGACGATAAATTTTACACGTCGCCCAACTGCACAAATAAAATCTATGTTTGATTGTTTGAAACCCCACACGGGTATTGGGATGATATTTGACGTACACTAATCCCGATTGTTTAGTTGTATGTTGATCGATTGATTGACAGGCTGTTATAAGCGTTGAATATTTCTATTCGATGCTTATACAGTGTAGAATGCACTTTGGATGATGGTTGATTATTCATCGTTGTTATTGTATACATGTGTTGTAGAAAATCCATATAATTAACATTATATGGTAATTGATTGGGCCTCATTCCAATTTCGAAATAGAAATATTTGAAATAAAAATATTTGAATAGAAATATTTGAAATAAAATATTTGAAAAGAAATATCTGAAGTAGAATATTTGAAAATATGAATATAAGAAGCCGTGTCGATTAGATATACGCCATTTCGACGTGAACGATATTTATATCGATTTTATTCATTTTATGACGAATATCGAAAGTAATTTCAAAATCTGAAATTTTGGAATAGAAATGAATTCAAATTGAAATTGAATAGAAATGAATTCGAACTGAAATTGAATAGAAATGAATTCGAATTGAAATTGAATAGAAATGAATTCAAGTTGAAATTGAATAGAAATGAATTCAAATTGAAATTGAAAAGAAATGAATTCGAATTGAAATTGAATAGAAATGAATTCGAATTGAAATTAAATAGAAATGAATTCAAATTGAAATTGAAAAGAAATGAATTCGAATTGAAATTGAATAGAAATGAATTCAAATTGAAATTGAAAAGAAATGAATTCGAATTGAAATTGAATAGAAATGAATTCGAATTGAAATTGAATAGAAATGAATTCGAATTGAAATTGAATAGAAATGAATTCGAATTGAAATTGAATAGAAGTGAATTCGAATTGAAATTGAATAGAAATGAATTCGAATTGAAATTGAATAGAAATGAATTCGAATTGAAATTGAATATAAATGAATTCGAATTAAAATTGATTTGAAAAGAATTTAAAACGAATTTATATTGGAATATTCAATTTTGATTTGAAATTGAATATGAAGTTGAAACCATTTTGAAAAAGAATTTAAAACGATTTATAAAGCATGTTTAGAATTGAAATCGACGAAGTATATATTATATATAATATAAATGGCCTGAATAGAACGCGCCGCGCCGCGGCAATTCGCAAATTTCGACCATTGACTTCGAATGGCTATTGCGGGAGATCCGACCGTCGGATTCTCCTAAAACCGGAACCGTTGGGTTCGTATCGAAAAGAGCTTTCTAACGAATATTAGAAATTTGAAATCTAACGGTTGGATTTGGAATTATGTCCAAATCAAATTTAAAAAGGTCGTTGTAAGTGCAGTTCGATGGCAATTGATGGAAATCGATTGTACGGGCCTTGATAAAATTATTAAAAATAGTAATAATTTGTATAAAAACATAAGAAATGATTTGGGAAAAATTGGGATGAAAAACTCCATATTTGAAAAGGTAAAAATAGATTTTTATCGAAATGAACTAGTTTTGAACTAGAATTATAATTCTATTTATTTTTAGATAAATAAATTGAATTTGAAATGGTTTTGAAAATAACCAGAATTTCCAATGATTGCATTGGAATGGATATGAATCGAAATTGTCTTTGGAATATTTCGATGTTGGATTTCGTGTTGATACAGGTATTGTTATGGGAATTTGAAAGATATATATATATATATATATATCGTTATTTCCAATACGATATTTGTTAGTCGTAGAATTTGATATTGAATATAAGCCGGTATATTTTCTATTCAGAGCCTTGTGTTTAATATCAAATGTGATTTGGGTTTGTCGTGAATGGTGTCTTCATTAACACTGTTCTTAAGCCCAGTTGAGAAAAGATTAAATCTTTTTATTTAGATTTAATGAAGTGTATCAATTAAATAATATTTAATTGAAATTGAATTGATATTAATTTTTGGGTTTATCGTGGACAGTGTTTTAAATAACACTCGTTCTTTAACCCGATAATTAATGGAATGTGGTTTTGGGTTTATCGTGAACCCTGTTTTAAATGACACTAATTCTTTAACCCAGTTAACGATTAAAACTAAGTGGAGTTTTAATGAATCTTTAATTAGATTGAAAAGATCGAGAATGGAGTATCACCAGTTTTACTCCAGGCGATAGTTAAATCTTTAATTAGATTTGAACGTGAAATGGTAATTGAATTTACCGATAACACCGTAGTGTTAGATATGAAGTATTACTAGTTTTACTTCATGGGATGAATAGGTTGGGATTGGGAAATTAAAACAAATGATTACTTCGGTAAAGTTCGTTAATCCCGACTAGTTGAATCGAAATTCAAAAGAAGATTAAAGAATAAATTCAAGGAATTTATCTTTGATAAAATTAATGGGAACCTTTCCCTATGAATGTGAAATTTAGAAACTAACTGTCGGTTAGCCAAGCAGAATGGTTTTCTGGATATTGATCTGATGTTGGTTTCGGCCTTCGGGGTTAATATTTGGGGAATTATTCTCTTGATTAATTTACGGTTAGTGACTGATGAATTGGAATGAGGCGTATGTTGTGTTTGTGTAACACTTATTTAAAATATACGCGAGTTATTCGGAAAGACCGGGTTCATCCCATTCTGAATAACTAATATGACGATAAGTCGAAGATGAAGATGGTGGTTGAAGACCGGAAGTCTTTACATCGTTTGGGTGATTACTGATGATCTTGATTGGGCTGTACACCCAAGATGAGGGAATCAGTCGGTGGTCGTCCAGATGTACTTGGAGATCGATGGATATGCGAGGAAAAAGCCTCCGGTTTCGTTCAGACCCAGAACGAACTTGTAAATGGACTGTGTGTTTGACATTGGATTT